>JAABOM020000096.1:566373-578153 GCA_011800125.2 Solanum clarkiae
TAGAACGAAACACTATTCATCGTCTTCCTTCTCCTTTCTTCTTCTAATTTCCATTACAGATTCGATTTGCCCAACACAAGCGTCATATTTTGATACATCATTATTTATATTGAGTATCACGTTTTGACATATTATAAGATCGAATGTCATATTTTGTTACATTATTGAATCGAGTGTCACATTCAGATAAAATTATTTTTAACATAGGTCATATAAGAGGTCCATTGTTGAATTTATTGTGATGATAATGATAATTAGAAAAGTGATAAGCTAAGCATGAAGTGTAACTTGCTTTTCTATCATATGTGTTAGTTTACTATATTAAAATTCTTGCCTATGTTTTGCTTATTAGAATAGTCATGTGATCCTATTAATACATCATTATTATGTGTATTGATACTCCATTTGCTCTCTCTTTTTTTGTGAGTACAAGGCACCTTCAGGTAATTGTTAACAAATCTCAGCTAAGTGATTGTTGATTTCAAGAGTTCAAGGATGAACCAGTTCTTTCAAGCTACCATGGACTTTTCACTATTTTTATTCCATTTTTCCTTAGACTCAGACACTTATTTATTTAATTTTCTGGGGTTGCATCCTCTTATGTTGAACACATAGATAGAGTTTTGTTACAATAAGTTTCAACTTCTTGGAATTTTTTCTGTATTTCTTAGATTTCTTTGAGTTTATGGGAACTCAACTTGATTTTATTTAAACTTGTCTCCATAACACTAAATACTTAATTCGTGCTAATTTGCTTAGTTGAGTTATGGTATTGGTTCTCCCACCTAAGAGTTATGATAGGTGTCACTCACAGTCGGTAGGGTGCCGTGACAAAGTTGATAACAAAGTTTTAATTTATTGATCTCATTATATCAAAATGAGTCTAATCGAGTCTTGCCGAATAGTGTGAAGATGTTTGTATTTTTCTTTAAGAGACTACATGACTTAATAAAACTCTTTTATATTTTCCTTTTCTCATCTTTTCATGCTATGACTTGATTTCAATTCATATTTGATGATCCAAATTAGTATCTAACTTCCTTCGCTTTTCTATACACAAATAATCAACATGAGTTACAATGATTTTAAGCCAGCAACTCCCACCAACGAGCCTATAGAGGAACCAACAGGAAGGTGTAAGGGCCAAGAGAGAGATAGAGGCTAAGGCTAGGGAAGAATAGCACCCACTGAGGATGAGGCACAAGACAAAAATGTATCAGTAGGAAAGTCCCAACCTACACTCTAGGTGGAGATAGAAAAAAATGTGAAGGTTAAAGTTAAAGAGAATTTTGAGGTTGAGAGAGATCCATAATCTGGGACTACAGGACCTTCCCCTTTAGACATAATAATTACCCTATATGTATCAACTTTTTCGAGTGGTTTGGTGTATTTTGGAGCCATTTCTACGGTGTCTGTCACTCAAGCTCGAGTAACCATCTCGTCACAACTGTAGGCCCTAATGTGGAGAGGACTTTAGATAATGATGCATTCTTCCATCTCCTTCTGGACCTAGTAATGACTGGTACTAAGCATGAAATATTGACCTAGTTCCTGAAACTAAAGCCTCTAGTATTCCAAGGTTCAGAGAGTGAGGAAGCTTATGAGATTATTCTAGATTGCTATGAGCGAGTTTATAAGTTAGGTATTGTATATTACCATAGGGTTAAGTTTGTGATATTTCAGCTTCAAGGCGAGGCAAAGAAATGATATGGAGATTTTATGGAGTGTCTCAAACGACCCCAAAAAGTTCCTGGAAATGTGCCTTGGAATGCCCAAAATTTTAAATTTCACATATCTCAAAATTCATTTGTTATTTCGAAAATTCAACTTCATATTCTTGTTTAGGGAGTCAAAATTAGGTGAAAAGGGGTCTAACCCCGATTTATGAACGAAAGATTAGCAATTATGAAATTCAAAAAGTGCAATTTCTAGTGGAGTTTTGCGTCGCCTCCGCAACGCGCCTCTGTACATTTTGGGGTCTGTTTTTTTAGTTCGATCCAAGACTTCTAAGTCTTGGTCCTAAGTGTTCCAAACATGTTTTTACCTATACTTAGCCTTATTTCACTCTCATATCATCCTAAATATTTCTCAGTATTCACTCAAACACTTAGCCACATTTTCACTCCCAAAATTCAAGTCTCATACCCTCATCCCAAGCTAAGGTTCTCCTTTAAGGTTCTTCTCCAAGATTCAAGTCTCCATCTCCAATCTTCACCAAGTTCATCTCTATGCTAAGGTATGTGGGTTCCTTTCACCCATGATATTCAAGCCTCCTTTTACTCAAATTGCATGATTTAAAATTGATTTACAAATGAGTCTTGCTTATTATGAAATTCACTGCATACTATGTTAAAGTTATGAGAAATTGTGACTGTTTTGCTATGTTTTGAGCTATAAATCTTTGATCTATTGTAAGATTTGAGGAGTTTTGATGTATGTTGCTTGAGGGTATTACAAGTTGTTGATTGATGGTTTTACAAAGGATTTTTCTTGCATAATTTCATGTCTATATTTCATGATTTTATACTAGCATTACACACCCTCTAAATGTTAAATAAAATGTTCGAATGTGGTTTCTTGAGGAGTTGAAGGTCCAAAGTAAGAGATATGATAGGAATGACTATATGATGATAAAATGAGCTTATTTATATGATATACTCTATATAAAGTATTACATTAGACCATACCCGATCCGGAGGGATAATCCGGCTAACCAAGGTGGGGATTTGTACTCATCAACCATGTGAGGGGTTTGTACTTCGCCACCATGGTGATAAGGTGTGATTATCATCAACCATGTGAGAGGTTTGTACCACACAACCACCAAGGATTTTTTACCTTGAATAGCTAGCTTGGTCTCTTCTACACATATGATATCCTATATGAACATGAGTTACTTAAGCACGTTTTACTTAAGCATTGATCATACATTGTTATATTGCTATATTATACCTATTGCTTAATATTATGCATTTTGATTATGATGCCTATCTATTGTTGCATTGCATCCTACATACTTAGTACATTCAAATGTATTAATGCATACTCTTGCCTACATGATATCACCATGTAGGAACCGGAGCCCAAGTTGATCATCCTCCTCCACGTGGCTAGTTCGGTGCTACTCAAGCTAGTTGGTGAGTCCTCCACTTCGGGAACTTTAGTCTACGCTCTCTTGTTATGTATTGAGACACTCTTCTTTATGTTCTATTTCACTATGAGAGTGAGCCCGGTTGCTTTATCTTGGCCCCCGCTCGTATCTATTTAGCAGAGGTGATTGTTGGACATATTATGTGTCTATGATATGAGTTTGATTCTTGTCTCTTAACTATGATATTATGCAAGATTTTCCCTTAGTCTTTTTGCCCCTATTCTTGCTCTTAGATGTTTTTATATAATTCTATGACAATAATGTGAAATAACAAGTTAAGAGGCTTGTTTTGGGTTCATTCGGGTTCCTTATTCGCCATGTCATGTCTAGGCTCTAGGCTTGGATCGTGACAGTGTCGATTATAGATTTTTCCACCACTTACATGGGCTCCATGTCGTGCCTTATTCTTGAAAAGTATGTGCATTGGACTTTGAGAGAATACAAGAAGGATAAGTTTATGGCACTTGAGCAAAATAGCAGGACGATAGCCGCTTGTGAGGCTAAGTTTCATGTCTTGTACAGGTATACAACTAAACTGATGACAATAGAGGAGGAGAGAATTCAATTATTTGTCAAAGATTTAAATATTGAGTTATAAAATTTATCAGTTATATCTGCTGCAGGTAAGAGTTTCAATGAGGTAATAGATTTTGTAAAGAAGGTTTAAGGAGTGAGAAAGGTTAGGCAGTCCAAAACTTTTGCTAAGAGGGCCAAGATACGAGTAATTTTCATGGTTCCTACTTCAGAGGATTAGCTAAATCGACCATTGTAGCCCCACTAGTTCAATCAGCCATGCATGCTTCTACAGGTGATTACTTTGGGACTTCACATCAGGCTATGGCACATGATAGACAAGGAGCTTCTCCCACACAAAGCATTTGATCTTTTTTTATCACAATTGTTATAGTTTTGGAGAGACAAGACATGTGAGGAGAGAGTGTCCTCACCCTTGTATAACTGTCCTTGCAAATCAGCAGGCTATAGTTGTGGTGCCAGCAAGTGAATGTGATAATGATAGAGAACGTCCACAAGGTGGGTGAGAAAGAAATCAGAGAGGTCGTGGCATCGAGGTATGGAAATACAAGTGGAAGAGAAGTGTCAGGCCCAGGAGGGGACCAAGACGTGGCCGACACCCAGGGACTATTGCTAGACCCCAAGCGAACCACTTGGCCTCATCACATTCATTCAATCAATAATCTTACTAATCAACGGAAGATAAAGAAGAATAAATGGACATATTTCATCTAGTCTCAAAATAATATTAGAAATAGATAGCTAGTAAAAGGAAACTAGCTTGACAAATTCCAATCATTAACACTCGACTCTAGTCTATGAAGCTTCTATCACTATTAAGTGGTGCCAATGACAGACCCATGCCTACCTCAATCAAAATAAAAAGATAAGCAACTCTAACTCTAAAGTCTGATGAAAAATAATGTAATGAATCCTCCGAAGTAGGGAAGGCTCACTAATCTGCTGAACGCTCGAAGATCCTCAACGATTCGCTTGCTAGTGACCTCTATCTTGCGTATCTACATCATAATACGATGCAATCCAAAAGGGGACATCATTACTTAGAATGTACTGAAGGTAGAATAATATAGAAACAACTATCAACATCAAGGATAGCAAATCAACATGTCAAATGTTTATTTAAAGCAAGAATAAATAGTAGACAAGTGACCCATCAACCAATCAACTCATCAATCAAATTAGACTCATCTCAACTCATCTCACAACATCACTTCTTATCTCATCACATCTAGAGTAATCAAGATAGGAACTTTTTGAGAGTTTCTCTAATCTGACAACAACCACTTATGAGCCAGTGATTGTACAACAAGTCGTCGTTGTTACCACAATCATTCCATACTTTTCAGGTAGGGGACGAATCGAATCCACTAGGGATCCTAACTATCTGTTAAAGTTAAGTCCTCTATTGTTTCAGGGACTCTATCTAAAGGGAACCACAATGAGACGTGATGGTTCTAATCCTCACCTATGCTTGGCTACATAGTTTGACGAGTGCGAGTTGGACTAAATCTTACTCTTTTGGTGCTCGATACTCCTTTCATGACTAAATGCTCATAAAATAATCCATCCAATCAAAATATGTCAATTCAATCATCTCAATCAGCCAACAGAGGCACAAGCTTTCAATCAATCTCATACAGACTCTAATCTCTCATCAATCAACATCTCAATTAATAGCTCAAGACTTAGAATAGTCATTAGGGAACAATCGAATAGACAAATCATTAGAGTTCATTTATGGAAACACATAGGACTATCAAGTTCTATCAACTCATCATCATTCTCACATCTCAATCTCAATCACAATCACAATTACATTCTCAATCTCTAGACTCAATCCTATATTCTTTCAAGCATGCTCTTAACCATTAACATAAAGGGTTTATGTAATATCTCAAGAAAATACTCAATTCAAAAAAAGCAAGTCTATGATGATCATCAACATACTAAAATACATCTAAAAAGTATAATTTTTTTTCAAGAAAATAATCAAGATTCATGCATGTAGACTCAAGATCCTTCAACTCTCATCTAAGACCAACTATGGGACACATGGGAGAACAATCTCATGCTTTTAGTTTAACCTTACATACCTGGGATAAAGCTCCTCAAATCACCCGTCAAGAATTCTCCAATCTCATGTTCTTCTTTCTTCTCTCTCATGTCCTAACTTTCAAGTATTATGAGTAAGGACTTAGAATAGGATTTTTGACCCTATTTACTTATCAACACGACCTAAATGGGTCGTGTTTTAGGTTTAGGAGGGGTTGAAAAAAGTCCGCAATGTGCCTCAAAAGATTTAAAATTTTAAAATTTAGTGGAACAGGTCGAGATAACAAGTCCGCGAAGAGGACCTGTCGCGCACCTGTGAAATTTTAGAAATTCAATCCTATCAAAAATTTGACAAAATATATAAGTATGGGTCCGCGATAGGTCCATGTCGCGGAGTTGTCGCGTACCCTCACTATTTTGGGTCCACGATAGGTCTGCGTCACGGCCCTGTCGCATACCCTTACTGTTTCTAGTCAATTTTAAGAAAATTGTGTTTCAACTCAGTTGCTCTCAAATCGGGTCGAGACCATTTTATGACTCAATTTTTCGAGCTGATCGCAAATTCAATCTTAGATTTCTCATCTGAGCTTTGGAAGATGTGTTGCGCACACGTCTCTATTTTAGGGGTATTTTGATAATTTTATCGGGTGTTACATCCCCTCCTCCTTGGGATCATTCGTCCTTGAATGATGAGTAAGGGTGGATATCAAGGCAAGAATAGACTCAAAACTCCTCTCAACTTTCAATCTATCAATCCATCTTTCAACTCCTTATTTCTATCAACAATCTATATTCGGATTCGAGAATAGAGAATCAACGAGAAAAGACAATCAATTTGATTCAAGGGTAATTTTACCGGGTGTTACAAGAGGTGCAAACGGGCAAGGAGATTGTCCCTCAAGATAATAAGGATCAGTTTTATACTTTTTTGGAAAGAACAGAGATTGAGGTGTCTAATGTAGTGATCACAGGTACTGTTCTTGTCTGCGACCAGATGAATATTATTTTGTTTGACCTAGGATCTACTTATTGTTATGTGTCAGTAAATTTTATCTTGGACTTTGATGTGAGTTTTGATATATTTTACTCCTCTATCCATTTTTCCACCCCCAGTTTTAGAGTTTGTTGTAGTCACCTAGGTCTATTGTACTTGTTCTATTTTATTTATGAAATTTTAGATTTAGTTGACTTGGTGATCTTTGACATGATCAATTTTGATGCAATTTTAGGCATGACTGGGTTGTCCCTATCATGTAGTGCTTAATTATAATGCTAAAACTATATTTCTAGAGATCTCGGTAAGAAAAGGTTAAAGTGGGAAGGGATATACAAGTCTAGGCAAGCTAAAATCATATCATATGTTGAGGCTAAAAATATGATGGGGTAGGATTATCTATCATACTTAGCTCATGTTTGGAATGTTAAGAAAGATTCTCCTATTGATTTCATTCTCGTAGTATCTAAGTTTAAGGGAGTTTTTTGTGCAAAATCATTTAGTGTGCCACTTGATAGAGATATAGAATGATGCATTGATTTATGGTTATAGACTTATGCATTAATTTAGAGTTCAGAACTCAGTTAATATTTATCCCTCCTTATCATATGGCTCTAACAAAGTTAAAAAGAACTTAAAGGTTCAAATCCAAAAACTTTTTTGTAAGTTGCTTCACTATTCCTTCTTTTGCTATCTTTTTACCATCTTTTCAACCATTTTAACAACCACTTTCTCTTATACTAACTCTTTGATATCATTACCATTTTTTTTCTCATTGCATTATACTATTTCAGATTTAGATCAATATCACTAGATACGCATCCATGAGGTCTAGGGTTTTGTATTCTAGCAAATTGACCCAACAACCTTTCAGAGTGTGCGGATTGTTAAGTCGTGATTCTTTATATTGGCTAAAATCTTGATTTTCTTTTCAAGCACCTTTTTCAACATCTTTTTTACTTTATTTTAAAAATATTTTTTTAAAAAAAATTATATCAAATCAAATTATATCATATAAATTGAGACGACCAGAGTATATACATTGATGAGGACTATTCCTTGCTAATAGATAGTGTGTTGCGCACTTGCTATGCAATGAAGGCTTTTAAACCGTTAATTAAGACATTTCTGAAATCACATGTTGGCCACTTGTACTTAATTTTGTGGTAGCATATATATGTTAAAATAAATTGAAAATGTCATGCAATTTGGTTAATTTCAATTTGTTTTATTCTTACTGATGTGATGGGTCATTATATGTGAAATGAAAAGACCAATAACTTTATGATACTTGGTATTACATACCATTGACATATGCAATAACCTTAATGGTGCAAATAATAAAATGCACTTTGCTCCTCCACACTTTTCTTTGGAACCAGCTAGATAAAATTAGTAAAAACTTTAGGCACTTATTCTATTGCTTTTTTTGTTTGAAAAAGAATAGTCTATTTTTTATTTTTTTTAATTTGTTTAAATAAATAATTTTTTAATAATATTTTAATTTTAATTTTTTACATGATATATTTCAATCCACAAGATTAAAGGGTATTTTGATACATTTGACATAACTTTAAGTTATTAGGACCATAAAACGAAGAAATCATCTTTATTTTCTTAAACTACATGCAAAGTCAAAATAGATCATTCTTTCTTAAACGGAGAGAGTATTATATTTTTGAGTTATTCTTCATTAATTTCTAAGAATATAACTTCGTCAGTAGTTACTCTCTTGGTGCATTTTTTCTTATTCACTATATTAAAAATAAATATCCGATAATACTTGTTCACTTAATAAAATCAAGAGATAATCTTATACTTCCTAATTTATCATTATTAATTATAGTCATTTCTGTATTATATTTTTCAAGATATTGCATTTGTTATGTGCAAAGGGTAATTCAGTAAAATTATCTCTATCATTTACTACTTAATTCTTATGTCAAGTCGACAACTATTATTGAAGGGAGGTATTATATAAAAAGAATGCTTATAATTAAATATATTTGTGTTATATATACTATATTGTGGATGTCTATTGAAGTACTTGTTAATCTCTTACAACTTCTTGAAGAAGCTTGCACTTAAGCAAGTCAAATAAGTAGATTGAAAACAGTTTATGCAGGCACTACAAAAAGATAACTAGAATTATTAATTTCCTAGATCCATGTTTTCCTAGCCGAGCGTAAATCAAGAGAATGTGTATTGCTTAATATTGATTTGAACTCAATAACATATATTCTCAATAACTTCAAAGATCATTCGAGTGTGTCTCTGTAATTGGCTCTGATTCTGTGAATTACTTTCCCAAGGAACTTTTGTAGATGAGCATAACAACACTCATTAAACCCTTGAAAACATTGATTAAGTAATTGCTTGGACACTTCTTGCGTCAACCATCTGTTTCAATTTATATGATGTAATTTGGCTTAATATGCATAATAAGATTTTAAAAAAATTATATCTGAAAATTATGATCTAAAATAAGTTATAAATATATGCGTAAAAAGACAAAATGAGCATTTAATATTAAAACTTTACTATTAAATATAAAAAGTGTCCATTTTTTTTATTGATTAAAATAAATGAGTCATATAAAATAACATAGACAGATGATGCAATAAAATATGGCCAAGGATTAATCAATGCACCTTAGCTCACAATCATATCATTAATCAATTAATTTGTGTCAAGTTTCTATCAGCATTTGCAGGTAGATACACTAAAGATAAAAAGGACACTATTCATAAGTGTGCAATCTTATCATAGTTTCATCCTTTTGTGTCCTTTTAAATTGCATGAGACAGAATAAAAGATAAGGATGTGTCCTATTATCTTGGCTTATCTAAGACATCACTAATTTATTTTATTGTGCTAGGTAGAGTTGTCAATGCGGATTGGTTCATCTTATTTTGGCTAATTTATACAAGCTTTGATATTTGATGGGTCAGATCAAGTTGATCCATTTTTATGGGCCGAAAAATAGTTAGCTTAGCCCATTAATACGTGGGCTATAAGCTTTGCTGGATAGTCCACATTTTTATAAGTATATTTTTTTATAAATTCTGAAATGAAATTATAATTTAAAAATATTGGGCGATATTACATGGCATTAGTATTACTATTACATATATAAAAACATAATTTGTATCTAAATTTTAATATTTAAAATTTTTAAATAAACTTTGAGTTTGGACTCTTATTATTTTCAATACTCTATTTTTATTTTTTTATTTTTTTATTCTTTTAATTCAGTCTACAAGCCAGCCTGCAAAAGCCCCACAAATCAACAGGCATATTTGAGCCGGGCTAAAAAGCCATTTTTAAAGAAAAAGTACACGAATAAGCAAACATATACTAGTTAATTAGCTCACACAGCTATAGTTTGAATTAATTACGGCTCACAGTAAACATCTAATTGTAATTACAGTTTGAGTTTATATGATTCGCGCGATTTATACAAACATTATGCACGATTGCACAAAAATTGTGCACGAATAAATTGTATATCGAAATATACAAACACTGTGAATTATATAGCGAATTATACAAACGTTATACAGAATTGCGAATTGTAAAGCGAATTATACAAATATTGCACAAATTATACAAACGTTGCAATAACTATTGTTACGAAATGTAATTACCCCAACTATAACTATGAAATATAATTAAATTTTATATGTTTACCATTTATGAAATTTGCTCTTTAATAAATAGACTTCAAAAATTTTAGTTAAACCTTATTAAATTATATATTAAATCAGACAGATTCAACGAGCCTAGCCTATATTAACAAACATATATTAACAGCCACAGTGAGTAAGGTATGGTAAGAGGATGACGAATTCCATTAAAATTCTTTTGGAGTGAATTTGTCTTCTTTATAGTTGAACCTTAAACCTTCTATTCTATACCCACTTTCATTTTCTTAGTGTTTTTAAATTTTTTAAAAGTAACAAATAATCTACTAAAGTCATCAAGGAAAAGCAAGAGATCAAATTCCATATTTTTTGAAGCTAATTTTAACTAATATTAATATTTTTTAAAATTATCAAAAATCCCTCCTTTTTGATACAAAAAACAAAACCAGTGATACATGTCGAAAAGGTAGGAGCATTAAGGGATTTTAACTATGATACATGGAGAAGTAAGGATTGTAATTTATATCAATAAGTGTTGCAATTTTGTATCATTTAAGGGATTTATGTAATTTTTTAAAAGAGTCGAGATTATATGAAATCATAGAAACATAAGTTGTGTATTTCTGTAATTTTTCCTAATTTTTATCTGAAAAAAGAAGTATATTGAATGGACCACACACAATTTTATGAACAAGAGGAACTTGTTTGATTGCTTTGTGGACTTGTTTTAAAAAAGAAAGAGAAATAAAACTTTTCAACAAAATCAGGCTCCAAACTATTTATTAGAATGGTTTATGGAAGCGATCCAATGCACCAAATTATTTTCTTCCCTGGTTGCGCATAAATGGAGTTTTAGTGCACCAAATTTGTCATTTTTTGTTCATGATTGAGTGCTATAAAAATTAAGTTCCAAATTGCATTCACACGTATGATTACTTGTTGTATTGTTTATCATACGTTACAATCGTCCTCCTCCTTTGAATGTCAATAATATTGTTGGCATATTACCTTCTTCTAAATGGATGAAGTCTTACCTCCTTCTAAATGGATGGATTCTTGAGAAACTTGTAAGGTCTCTCGTGCTTCCATTGAGATAGTTACACTAGGCCCCTTATGGTTCCATATAATTGCATTGGTGGATATATAAGAGTGAGATTATTGATCATTATAACTTGGTCTTTTTCAAGATACTTTTTTTATGCCTAGGCAAAGTTTTTTCATTATGGTGATTCGTATACTTTTTGTCTACAATTTTCATACATCTGAAAATCAATAATAATTTTTCGTTAGTAGACATCATTTTTCATTAAAACAATAGTACAATATTAGGGTACGAATCTATCTATATCTATATCTATACTATATTAAAAATGTGAAGGTCCTTAATAACGTTATTTGAACTTTT
>JAABOM020000096.1:591518-603601 GCA_011800125.2 Solanum clarkiae
TTGATCTGTGCATCTATGTGTTTTGTGTGGCGGAAACCCTAGGTTTTGGTTTAATGATGATGGATCGGATTTGATGTAGTTCAATCTGTTTTACTGGTTTGATCCATGAGCATTTGATTGTTGATGAATTGTTGTTTTTAATAAGTTGGAATCTGTTTTACTGGTTTGATCCAGAAACATTTGGTTGTTGAGGTCTTTTTTCTTTTGAAACAAAAAAATTGGAGTCGTTTTACTGGTTTGATCCATGAGCATTTCGTTGTTAAGAACCCTTTTTTTTTTTTGGAAAAAACGGAGGCTGTTTTACTGGTTTGATCCATATGTGGCTTTTGAGGACTTTTTTATCTAAAAATGGAAGGTAATTCAGGTTGTTAGGATGTAGTAGTACACCCGATGCATTATATGGAGTTGGAACTTTTTCAAAAGTATGTGTCTATATACAGAGTTGAGATTTTTCCAAAGGCAACTTGAGGTTCATTGTCTCGAAAAATGTTGTGGGTGCAATGTTAGCACCTAACATAAATTGCAGAGTTGTGATTCAAAAGTATGATGGATCGGATTGGATGTAGTTCAATCTGTTTAACTGGTTTGATCCATGAGCATTTGGCTGTTGAGGAATTTTTGTTTTTAGAAAGTTGAATCTGTTTTACTGGTTTGATCCAGAAACATTTGGTTGTTGAGGTCCTTTTTCTTTGGGAAAAAAATGGAGTCGTTTTACTGATTGACCATGAGCATTTCATTGTTGACGTCCTTTTTTTTGTGGAAAAAACGGAGTCTGTTTTACTGGTTTGATCCATGAACATTTATTTTTTGAGGACTTTTTAATAATAAAAATGGAAACTAATTCAGGTTGTTAGGATGTAGTAGTACACTGATGCATTGTATGAAGTTGAACTTCTTCAAAAGTATGTGTCTATATATACAGAATTGTGATTTTTCCGAAGGCAACTTGAACTTCATTGTCTCAAAAAAAAATGTTTTGGGTGCAGTGTTAGCACCTAACTTAAATTCCTAAAGCTGCATATTGTAATACTTGGTCAATTTAGAGGCTTATTGTATTACCAGCTTTGGTTTTAATTCCCGTGAATCCATTGCCTAAAGTAAAGACAATGGGTGCAACAGGAAGCTGCCTCTGCTTTATGCTGAGGTAATTTAGAGGCTATTCTAATTAGGTGATATTTAGTTATTTACTTTAGCTTCTCGAGATATACTTCAATTTTATTTTTGCATATATTTGGTTTATGCGAAGAATTTTCACTTTGCTTTGGTTCGATATGAAATACTAAGCTAATTATAAGTGGGAAATCATGAGTTTTACAAGCTCATAGGCAGAGGTAGAGAGTACGATATTCTCTTGGTGCAGCTATGCAGGTTTGATGTTCTTATTAAGATCATAAAATGTGTTTATCACGGATGGATTTCTTTTGAAAAATTTGAATTTTGGCAATGTTTTGGTTTGTGATTCACAGTAGCTTTTGCAGATTTGTGATTTACTCTGGGAGTGGGTAAACACTGCATTTTAAATTTTGGTCAACGTGTGGTATTCAACTTGAACGACTAGTTAGAATTTCCTGTACTGAATTTATAGTCTATGTTTCATTTGCAAGCTGTATATGGCTTCTGTTTTTCCTTTTCCATGCCATTCTTCCTGCCAAGCTGAAACCTAGTGTCCTTAGAATTAACAGAGTTCATTGTGGGTGCTCAGAGACTTTAGTTATGAAACAAGTTTTTCAGCTCTCTCAGATCGAGTCCACTTTCTAAATTCCTGCAGATGTTTTGACTTCTTTTTTGCAAAATAGGAATCATCCTCGTTTTGCCATGTTGGTTTTCAAGAAAAGTAGCTTCAAGGCGTGATGGCCCACATTGGCTAGTATATTCATTTATCAGACATGAGTAGAAATAAAATGTAGCAATACAAAAGAGTGTATTATCTTGTTTGTTTCAAGCTTTTGAAATTATGTCTCTTGTGCTTTTACTTGCCTCATTTTTTGTCTTTTTAATTCATTGTTGTCAGTTCCATGAACACAAAGTTATGAAACATCTTCACTGATATTGGGTAAATTAATCAATACCAACACTAAACCCACTTGGATCAACTACATGAATATGTCACATATCTGTCTACTTTATTCAAGCCATTATAGTATTCAGAATATTAATCATAGTTAAACTGTTATATTGGTTGTCAACCTGCTATGCTTTGTTGGAGCTTGAGTCATTCACATGTATTGGTTGTTTGTTAATAAGTATATTGTATAAGTATCTATAGAATAATTTGCTTTTAGTTGTAATATTATGAAGAAACTTTATTCACCTTGGATTTTCTTTGTAGGCTAATGCTGCATCAGGCATGGCTGTGCACGATGATTGCAAACTGAAATTTTTGGAGTTGAAAACTAAAAGGGCTTTCCGCTTCATAGTATTCAAGATCGAGGAAAAGCAAATCGTTGTGGAAAAGCTTGGTGAGCCAGCTGAAAGTTACGAGGACTTCTGTTCACACCTGCCTGCAGATGAGTGTCGTTATGCAGTCTATGATTTTGACTTTCTGACACAGGAGAGTGTCCCAAAGAGCAGGATTTTCTTTATTGCATGGTATTGTCAAATGATTGGCTTCGTTTTTAGTATAATTGAGAATTTATATACTTCTATTGCCAGTAGTATCCCCCACCCCGCAAAAATAGTTACTTTAATTCCTTGTCTTTGGCGTGTTCTCACTAACTATTCATATTTGTTTATCTTCTGTTTGTTTTGCATAGGAGTCCTGATACCTCTAAGGTTAGAAGCAAGATGATCTATGCTAGCTCCAAGGATAGATTTAAGAGGGAGCTGGACGGGATTCAGATTGAGCTGCAAGCAACTGATCCCACTGAAATGGGTCTGGATGTTTTCAAAAGCCGCGCCAACTAAGTAAACTTCTCTAGTTCAACATTGGATGTTCTCTTTACTTTGTCGAAGAGAAATGTTAATATTTGTTGGGAAAGGAGCTCGGCTAAGATGATATTGGTCTGTTGTTAAACTCTATTTGAAAGGCTTGTCAACTTGTAGACATTATGTGGTTTTGATCTTATTTGTGATGTTTGTGTGTGGCACTCATACCATAAGTTAGCTTTTGGAGCTGGTACGAATCAACAATTGTTCCTGGATTGTTCTTTCTTTGACTTTGTATGTTCCCCCTATTCTGTTACAACTTTTGGAATCCATTTATTCATTATGTTCCTGGTTGGCTGCTGCTTCAGTAATGTTGTGTTGTGCTTAGATGGGTATATCCAGTGTATTAGTTTTGCTTTAAGTTGGTGTAAGGAGGTTGAATTCTTTAAGTTAGTCCATCATCAGTTTGATTACTATAATTTTGGGTGATAGCTTTATTCTGATATTGTGTGTATGATTTTATTTTGAGCCAGGTCTATTGAATCCAGCCTCTACCCCACAAAAGTAGGGTTATGGTCTATGTACATCCTCTGCTAGATTTCATTTGTAGGATTCATGTTGTATATTTGTTTAACATATACCTAATGTTTGTTTAACTCCTAGTGGACTAAAAATTCATGTGTTCTGGGAAAGCTAAAAATGTACGGGTATAGCTAGATATTAACAGTTGGATCCAAGATTGTAAATAGGAATGCCAGTTTTAAGCCACCTGTTTGACCATTTCAATTGAGAAGGCTGAATGCATTGGCTGCCACCTCTTAAATTTTTCTTTGACTTTCAATACTTTTAGAAACGATGTCTCTATCTTAATGAGGTAGTAAAGTTGGTATACGCTCTATCTTTTTTCAGAATTCATTTGTGAAATTTCATTGGGTATGTTGTTGTTTCTTGAAAGCTTACTTCTATTAGACATTTCTATGAATGAAATAAGTTGGTCCATCCCAATCGGCTCTTACTATCCCATGGCTTGATTTGAAGCTCCCGTTTTACGTTGTTAGGAGTGATAGTTGAGCGGGTAAGGTGAAATTTAGATGGGTCAGGATGAGTCAAGATAATAACGAGTCATGATTCAACTTGATTCAAATTTCCTTGAAACAAATTGGATAGGATCAAAGTGGATTGGATAATGAGTTATAGAAGGGGTAAAGATTCAACCAAATTTGACTTTTATCAAATTTTATTTATTTTATTTATATTTATTTTTTATAATATTTTAATACCTAAAATATATATTTTTTAATTATGGATATATAATATATCAAATTTTAAAAGAGAGTTCTTTAAAAATATTTTGATAAGATTTTTCCTGAGTCAATTTGGGTTGCATATCAACTCAATTTTTAACGGTTTGGATTAAAATGAATTAAGCTAATAAATTGACGGATCAATATGCTGCTCAAACTTAATTTGAGTGGGCAAAGTAGATAGATTGAGCTTGATTTTGCCACTCAAGTCGTGTTATGTAATGAATCCTAGTGAATATTTCGAAATTTAAGAAATTCTATATCAAATTTTATTGATTAGTGATAGTTTAAATAGCCGGATGAAGAAAAGATCATCCAAGTAAACCAACATTATTTTATCCTCCACCCTCCATGATTGTGCCCTTTCTTTGTGCCGTGACCTTTTTGATGATTAAATATTTGTGTTGTTCTGATGACTTTAAATTTAAAAAAGAAAAGAAAGAAAATAGAAGGAGGACCAAATATACAAACAAATGTTCTTTATGACTAAAGTCAAATTATGACTCGTTCTTAAGCATAAAAGGAAAACATCTCTTATTAAATTTTTTAAAATGGCAAATCAATAGAAATTGCGCCGTCTGTGGGGATCGAACCCACGACCACGTGGTTAAAAGCCACGCGCTCTACCACTGAGCTAAGACGGCTTGAATAATAATTATTTTAAGATCACTTGATCTAACTATATGTTAAACTCTAAATCAGCTAAAAGGATAACACATGAGCACACATCGATTACACCTTATTGTGATAGTTGTTATCCATTATATTGTATTTTTTAGTTAATATACAATATTTATTTTAATTATTATTTGAATTGTATTATATTTTTTTATTTATAGTGCTGATATTTATTAGATTTAATTTAAAATATCTCTAAAAATAATATAACGAATACAATATTATTTCACGAAAAAAATTTAAAATGTATAAAATGTAACAAAACATCTTTATGCTTTAAAAATTAGGACAATGCTTTAAACCTTCAATTTTTGGGGCTCAAATTTTTATCAAAAATAAATTACGTGTTAATCTTTTCATAGAAAAATTAATTATTTAAATATAAGAAATCAAGAAAATTTGTTTTGTCTTCTTACATTTTGTCTGACAACACTTACATTATTTGTCCTTTTAACTTCTTTTGTCTCTTTTTTTTCCAATTTTTTATGTATTCCGTAAAAAAAAAAAGAATTAATAGTTGAAAAGTGTTGGACAAATTGAACAATAAATTCTTTTTTATTTCTTCATAGATTTTCAAACATTACACCTAATATATTTGAGTCGAGAATATCAAGTTATCAACTTCTTGAATTAAATTCAATTATTCTACTTCACATTATTATCTAAAATTTGTCAACTCATTGCTTATAATAGTATGTTACCATTCATATAATGATTGTTTCAGGGAAAGAATGTTTTTCAATGTCGAATTGATAAAATTTTACCTAAACAATAATTTTAAAAAATATTTGAAGAAATCATTTATAAAAAAAAAGTCAGTAATAATTTGCATCTAAAAATTTAGAAAATAAAATAATACATATGAAGTTTGATTAAATTTTAGGCCTCTAACTAAAATTTTGTTTTTAGACCTTCAGTTATCTTGAGACGCCCTAGTACGCAAAACCTTACTCCTATACTTGTTCGGTAAAGTGATTATTTTTTTTGGACCCTCTGCTTACGAAAAGAGTATCACCGATGCCACTTTAGCACTCACTGATGCCACTTTAGCACTCTCATTCTGAAGTAAGGTGAATCATGGGGGATATCTAAGTCATAGTTATTTATGACAACTCATTCTAAAGAGCAATCACTAACCCGCATATCTAAGTCATAGTTATTTATGTCTTGTCATAGTTATTTATGCCATCTCATTCTAAAGAGCAACCACTAACCCACATATCTAAATCATAGTTATTTATGCCTTGTCGTAGAATTTCGAATCTGCTTTTTTCATACACCAAATGTTTTTTCAAGTATATTATGCAAGTAGGTGTGTCTATAGTTTAATAGTTCTTTCTCATTCTTGGACTCTATTTCACTTTCCATATAATCTTGCAAATGATATCACACTCCTTTGTATGGAGCTAGAAATCCTTTTGTGTTTTGAAGACCAACGTCAATAACAGAATATTTTCCTACAATTTTTTTTTTAAAAATGCCATTCAGATCACACTTATGCTTCTTCTTGATTCCTCCTTTTTAAAAGACTTTAAAAAAATGAAATTACTAATACCATGGGATGGAAAAGGAAAGTTAGCCAATGAGTCGAGAAATACATTCTCAAGCATTTTACCAAAACATTTTGTCAAAATCACATGTACATAAAATATTTTGTGAAGTATTTTCTTTGTAGTTACGATATGCCTGATGCCTAGTTCCTTTGTAGTTAGTGGTTACAATATGAGGTTGGTTGATGTTATTTAATAGATAAAGATGTTTTATTAAATAAGATTGATGGACATATTTTCATGATAGATGTATCAGAAAGGAATAATCTAATTATTTATTAGTAGATAGAAATATTTAAATGAGATTTATCGACAATGTGAACGAAGTAAATTGATAGATAAATATTAATTGAAATTAATAAATGATGAGTTCTTTTTTATAGAATATAAAAATTTGACATAATTTCTAAATATTTAAAACTTTTCAAATACTATTATCAGGTTCTCACATACTGTTCTTTTTAATATTTAGATATTTGGGATATTGCCAACAAATATTATCAAGTTTTATGATCCACCATCACTTGTCAAAATATTTTAAATTTTTTCAAAAACTATTTGAACCAAATGACATTGACACCATAAGTTGTACTTTGTTTTATAATGCACTCTAGGGTCCAAATTAGGAGGAGCTTTAAGCAATATCAGAATGTAAAGGAGACTTCCCAAAAGAGAGACGAGAATTAGAGAAGAAAGCATTTGTCAAATTCCGCTCAAGAGCCATGGCGGAAAAGGCAACAGCAGAAGCGATTTGGAACAGAGAAACAGTGCCAAAAGTGATGACAATAGTGAGCACAAGGCTCCCTCAAAGAGACCTAATCACTCTTCTACTTGTCAGCCCTTCGATTCATCGTACTCTCCTTTCTCACCCCTCACTCTGGCTGGTTAGTTCACTTTGTCAGTCGAGCTTGTAGTATGAGACTTGGTTTGTGCGGTTGCGAGTTATTGCACAAATGGGTTTCCTGGGAATTTCCAAAAACACCCTTTCCCTTTTTCCTTACGTGGTATTTTCTGTTTTTCTCTTACAGGTACTTGATTTTCATGAGATGAGTAATGCTGGTGATCGTCTTGTTTCAGCTCTTTCTTTGGTTGGCTTCCTTTTCCTTCCTGTTCTTTTTGTTGGGTTTATTTGTTAAGCTGATGGATTTTTCTGACTGACCAGTTTTTGTTCCGGGAAAAATGTAAGAAGGAAAGTTAACTGCTTTAGTTTGTCTTTTGAGGAATCTGTGAGCATAATGTGAGATGGAGAAAGAATGGAATTTGGGATCAATGAGAAGAGGCTGAAAGATTAAACTAGTCATATTTTGTTTAAGGGTGTGTTTGATATGAATGAAAATGTTTTCCACCATAAATGATTTCCTAGAAAATGTTATTATGGAAAACAAGTGATTTTTTGAACTTGTTTTCTCGTGTATGGTATGTAAGAAAGAAAATATTATCCCAAGAGCTTTTATATGTTATCTAGCAGGATATCATGAATACGGGATGGGATGGGGAGTGGGGTTTCGGAGGTGGGATGGTCAATTTTTGGGGCTTGTGTGGGTGGGGAGAAGACAAGAAATATGGAGTGCTACTTGTTTTCACTGAAAACCATTTTCCTCATTTTTAGAGAAGTTTTCCTAGAAAAAATGGTTTCCAAACATTTTGACCAACCAAACATAGGAAAATCGGACATCTTTTGTTTTCCTCCATACCAAATGCATATTGTGGAACTGTAAGCCTGTCTCGTTGGTTATATATATATATATATGTTTTGGGTTGTTTTTCTCAAGCAATAGAAGGTCTAGTAGTACTTTGTACTAAATTTACTACAAGAGAGAGAACCTATATTTAAGTGGACATAAATCCATGTATTGGAAGGATAAGGACTGGATCACTTGGTTGCAACACCTTCATCTTAAATACTCACCACTAGGGCAGGCTAGTTTTTTTCCGATAGGTAACCACTAAGCCAGGCTTCATTGGCTTCTTTGTGTTTTTTTTGGTCAAGCGACAAGAACACTAGTAAAGAACTAGTGCGCTTAGTCGTAGCCTTCTCCATTTGACTGATAACCACTAGGTCATGCTTCTTTTGATTTTGTGTTATACTGTTGTGTTGGAGATGAAAAGAAGCAATATAGACAATGAGTTTCTTTAACTTAGGGACGTAGGTTGTTTGTCTAATATTTTATTCTTGCAGCTGAGATATCGCAATGTGAAGCATATCAACCTTGAGTTTGCGCAGGATATTGAAGACAAGCAACTAGAAAATGTTAAAAGCAAGGTGGGATTCATAAGTTTGGAAAGTCACAGAAATTAGCATGTTTGAATCTTTTTTTTTTTTAAATTTCCAATCAGTAAAAATTCTAAGGTAGAGTCTGCCTTTAATTAGCACCTCTGTCTTATTTTTGACTTCGTATCAATATCTACTTGGAGCCATTTTTTAATCCTCAGAAAAGTTAGAAGTGATTTTTTCTTGTTGTCTCAACAACATGGGTTACTTGTATATAGAAATGTCAAAAAATGAGGAAAATATTCATATCTTAGCATCTAATGAAGATAAAGAAAGTTCGCCTAATGGCCTAATCCTTGTAATTTGAGGTAACAAATTACTCTTAATGTGTCCTGCATGGTACTACTTTTGTCACAAAATTTGATGTTCCCGTGATTTAAAAAATATGCAGTGTGGGGATTCCCTTTTAGATTTGGAGATTTTAAATCTAAATGGTTGTCAAAGGATCTCTGACAAGGGAATCGAAGCAGTGACAAATACTTGTCCTAAACTGAAGGTATTTTCCATTTATTGGAATGTAAGGTATCTCAAGCTTCACTTAATGCCATTCCTCTATTATTATATAACTGATGCATGACCAGATGGATTCAACTTTGTCACCTGCATTTTTTGGATAAATGTTTAGGGTAACAGATGTTGGCATTACTCATCTAGTGAAGAATTGCAGATACGTGGTAGATTTGAACTTAAGTGGATGCAAGGTACATGAACTTCTGCTATGCATGTGTTTCAGTGATTACTTTATGATCTTGTCTTACATCAAACTTCAGATGCACCGACTTTTCATATGTATGAGACCATGGTGATTCAAGCTGTTAAAAGAAAGACGAGATAGTCCTAAAATCTAATGGAGAGAAGTTATCTTGAAAGGCCTACAATCTCTTTGAATTCATGCAAACTTAGCGAAAAATAGGGTACGACAGGAGGACAAAAAATCCATATAAGTCATATCAATTAATTGGGCTTAAGGCTTTGTCGTGGTAGTGCATTTACTTTAGATCTGATATTCGCTAGGAGTCTTTTAGCTTTGTTTGATATTTGTATGCTAGAGCAAACATAGAGAACTTAAACATTTTATATTTGATTGAGACTGGTCTAAGTGGAGCAACATGGAAATTTTTCTCTAACAAAAGCCACCAATCATCTACACAAGTAGGGGCATGGTGGATCCACCAAAAGAAACTAAGAACATGGGGTTATTCCTTAAGTATACAGTGTCATTCTGAATGGATTTAGATTTGCAATTTCTCTATTTCCAAATAACCCACATAATGGCTTAAGAAGCAACATACCACTCAGATTCCTCTCTTCCTTTTCCTAAAAGCCTAACTGTAAAACACTTCCTTCACTCTGCTTGGCATAACCCATTGTATTAAAACCAGTTCAGGACTGTTCATCACGAAATTGTAGCCACATGACAATGCCGAAGGAGGTGATATGTTTTCTCTCGCATGCCTACACATAACACTACCTGACCAGTGTAGTCCTTTGTTCCTTAGGTTGTCGGATGTCAGGATCACCTCCTTAGTTGCTAGCTACACAAAATATCACACTTTCTTACTCGCCCGGAATACCTATACCGATGAACATGGAAAATTCATCTCCACTATCACTAACATTTTCTAGTAGTAAGCTTTGACTGAGAACATACCATCTCTCAATGATACCCCATCTCCACAAATCCTGCCAAGTGTGCATTATATTCTGCTTATAAAGTAGTTCTACTAGGCATTGGAATTTCTCTGTCTATCAGTGTAAGATCTCCCCTCTTAAGACATTCATAAATTTCTAGATCCTCAGAATAATGATGTTCTAATTTTGTTGATGGCGTTACTTGAGGGCTAGACGTGAATCTACTTTATTCCTACTTATACCTTGTTTATATATGCATATGCGTACCTTGCTTTCTGAAAACTATTTATTCCTTACCGGCGAACCATGTTGTAAGATTAAATTATTTCTTACTTTTACTTGTAATGAGGTTAGCGAAAGGGGCTTTCTTTTTAAATCCTAACGTAAATTGAGTGGGAACAGAATGCTGTTGTATTGACCAAGTAAAAGTAGATGATAGAAAGTGAACACTGACAGAAACTCAGCTCAATCAGAAATATATTCTTGATCCTTGATAGGTTTAAAATTAGCCAAATACCTAGATAGCCCCATAAACATGGCATCATTTGTCAAGTGAATGCCTTAGCTTTCCAATGACCATTTAGACGCTACTTTGTCTTATATATACCCCGACCAGACATATTGTGCATGA
This sequence comes from Solanum clarkiae, assembly GCA_011800125.2. Taxonomy (NCBI): domain Eukaryota; kingdom Viridiplantae; phylum Streptophyta; class Magnoliopsida; order Solanales; family Solanaceae; genus Solanum; species Solanum clarkiae. Next base: position 602,451 of record JAABOM020000096.1, read on the forward strand.
CTAAACATCATCATTGACGTGTCAAATGAATAACGAAAGGATGAAGCATGTCAAAAAGTATGATGATGAAAAATTTCCGATCTCCTAGCATCAGAACCCCTTTCCCTTTCCCTGCATTTTTATCTTCGAACTATTTCTTCCAAAATATTCTTCAGCTCCCTATAGTTCGTGTTACAAAATCTGTATAATAATGTACATAGATAGTATAGAGATTTGATAGATAATATAGCTGATTGTTAGGGATTTGAATATTTAGTTACCATAGTTAGCTTATTTAGTTACCTTAGTTAGCTTGTCCTCTCCATGTATTTATATCATTGTTCTCTTTGAATAATAAACAAGTTATTCTCTCCATGTGTTATCAATAACATGGTGCCAGAGCCATTACTGCCTTTTTGAGGTGAGTTATGTCCCTCACAACTTTAGGGTCAGCTTCTATCTCAGAGGTCAAGTTCTCTTTTTCTGGGTTGGTTGTTCACCATACAATCTCTTTCCAGTCAGTTCCTTTTTGGAAATTAACGGAGTTGTTGGATATTTTGAGCCTATCTCTACCAGTTTTTTTTCTTCGATCACTGGAATTCAGATTCCACTGTGGCCTGGCTTTCCGATGACTTCATTATTTTGAAATTCTCCGATTTAAGCTGTTGCTGGTTCAAATCCCCTTTCTGAAGCTTAATTGGTTCTCTGTCTAAAACCTTTGGCTATTTATCTTTTAGTTTTGTTGTTACTCTGTGAATTGCTGGGTATTCCAGCCATCTGAACACTATTTTGGGATATTTTGATTTTTTCTGGATTGCTCTATTTGTGAGAGTGGGAATATGGTTTTAGCAAAACAATTTGCTAAAACCTCTCAGCAGAAATCATTGAAGGAACCCATTACTGTTAATGCTTTTATGGAGTCAGATAAGATATGCCTTATGACATCTTCAAATAAATGGGTGATTGATTCAGGTGCAATAAATCACATGACAGGTAATCCTAATGTGTTTTCTAGCTTTCAGTCACACAGAACGCCCTCTCCTGTTAGTGTAGCTGATGGATCAACTTGTAGCATTGTTGGATCTGGAACTGTGGAACCAACATCCTCTATTACCCTGTCATCTGTATTGAGTTTGCCAAAGTTGGCCTTTAATTTGATTTCTGTTAGCAAA
>JAABOM020000096.1:603701-614212 GCA_011800125.2 Solanum clarkiae
AGCCCGAGGATGTAGGCATCACTTGCCGAACCTCGTAAATCATTCGTGTCCTTTTTTCTTTATGTTTTTCTACACTTAGTTAGCTTGTCCTCTCCATGTATTTATATCATTGTTCTCTTTGAATAATAAACAAGTTATTCTTTCCATGTCTTATCAATAACAGTTCGAAATGGAGGAAACATGGTAACTGGGAAGGACCGTGAACAGCGGAGACAATGTTTGTCGTTAATAGGTTTTCTAGCCAACAATTTTGTCGGGTTCCTCAATGGCAATAACCTGGAAGTTGCCAGCAAGGGAAATGGAGACTTTCAGTAAAGGGCCTTCAGGTGGACTGCTGAAGTTTGGTTGTTCAGACAACGATTCTGGCCAAAGGTTCTGATATTCTTCATGGTACAGTTTGTGGTCAAAACTTAGTAAATGTCGTGAGTTTTAGGGCGTGACGGAAAGGAAAAGAAGGGAACATTTACTGGGAGAAAACATCGATGGTCGGTGATCATTTGTCCAACAGGCCATGACTAAATTCAAGATTTCCTCCTCTTATTTCAAAAAATGGAGAAGAAAACAGTCACTTCTTTGTAGAGATCCCTCCCCCTGCTTTTTTTTATTCTTCTTTCAGGTCCCGCCCCTCTTTCTCATTGTAAATCCCTGCTTAACCATATGCTGATATATGGGGTGATCTTCAAGTTCTTTTATTCTTTATTTTTGAAAATTTTGATGTTTATCAACTAGGATTGAATATGAGTGGCCGAGTTGGTAAATAATCTAAGAAAAGCGAGGAAGAAGGATTAGGGGAAAAAGGAACAAAAACCCCCAGAGAAAGCTTAATTTGAGCCATTCACATGCTCAAATGTACACGTAAAAAAACAGTATTTTTTTATGTCAGCCTGAGGTGTTTAAGAGACATAGTGCTGCTGGGACGAAGTGTTCAAATGGTGTCTAACTAAGGTGTAGTGTTTAAGGGGCTATGTATGTATTTATCCTTCAAAATTTGTAAAGTATAAGAGAAAAGTATTACATGATACCTTGTGCACTTGCAGCACAAGTAAAAAAGAAGCTCCTACCTTATCTAATCATAATATCGTTTTACTAGAGCTCCATGCATCTAAGACTTGATACTTGTGCAACACAAGATGCACTCAGAACCTATGTTTCCCCAAATCCAGTATGATGCACAATATGCACTACATTGACTAGAATTGCAATATGTTCCTGTTTACCTTGGATGTAAGTTTAATAAGAGCCTCACCACGAGGTACATCAAGCTAGTCGAATTTGCTCTCCAGATTAATATACGAGTCAAATACGTTGAGATGTTGTTTGTGAAGTTCACCTCAAATGTTTCAAATTCTTCCTCTTTTTTTTTTTTAAATTAATTTTTTAAAAATCTTTCAACTAATAATAAGTATAACGATCCCATTCTTATTTTGCCTTTTCAACAGTTCAAGTTTGCAATATGTAGACAAGTTGCTCTTGCTTCTCATATTATGCAAATCCTCTTAATTTCATTTGATCCATGCTCTTTCTGCTGAAGATTTTTCTCATTGTATTGATATGTTATGCAGAATATTACAGATAAAAGTTTGCATCTGGTTGCTGACAATTATCAAGAATTAGAATTGTTGAACATCACTAGGTTGGATACTTTCTCTCAGCCTGCACGAGATTAGTTAAGGGAAAAGTTGTTTTTAAATGTTCTGGATAACCCATAGCATCTCTGGGACATAAGGGGCCGTTTCTTCGCTTTAGGCCTTTGTCTGTTGTATGGGTGATGATTTATAAGCCTATCTTTCTCTAAGAAAGATACTTGCGACTGCCTTGAGTTCTAATTGCTCAGTTTCATAAAAAGTGTATTTCTAATTGTTTGATCTTTATAATCCTTTTGAGAGGGAACAAATATGATTGCTTGTTCTTGATTGTACTGATTTTGTTAAATGTGACTAGGTGCATCAAGATGACGGAATCTGGTTTGCAGCGGATATTGCTGAACTGCTCTTCCCTTCAGAATTTGAACCTTTATGCCCTTTCCACGTAACCACTAGTTTTATTTTATAACTTAACTTTCAAAAACTATATGTTGCATTTCATTGCATATCATGTGTAAATGCACCTTTACTACTGCTCAGAGTGGTATACTACAAGTTTGCATATGTTTGAGTTTCTACTCAGACAAGCTGCTTCCTTTCTTTCTTGCAGCTTAACAGATGAAGCTTATAAGATGATATCTCGTCTGCTTTATCTTAGATTCCTGGATCTTTGTGGTGCTCAGGTATAATCTTCAGCATTTTCGTGAACTGTTTTTCATATATTATGCTATTGCTTGGTGAAATATCAAAGCTGTTTGACACTTTAATAACCCCAGTTGTCCTTCAGAATCTGACAGATGACGGGCTTTCTTGTATAGCAATGTGCAAAAACCTGGTTTCTCTCAATTTGACATGGTATGTAACCTCAGTATGTTTTCATTTTCACCGGGAGCATAAGTAGAACAATTGTATGTTATTGAACTGATATATATTCACATTTACAGGTGTGTACAAGTCAGCGATGTTGGGGTCATAGCAATAGCTCAAGGCTGCAGGTCTCTTGAATTACTAAGGTGAATGTGGACCTAGAATTATCACTAAAATAGGAAGACCAAAATGATCTATGATAATTTACTTAAGCATCTCCACAAAATTGACAAATATCCTATATTTGTGAACTAATTGAGATATAGATATCCCTGTTTTTGAATATTCCAAAGTTTGTGTAGTCATTGGGCCTCCGGCTTAAGCAATTATAAATCAAAGTATAACCAATTCCTATTGGCTGCTGGTGTATTTGCAATTTGATTAATGAACTGGACTATTTTTGTAATCACTAAATCTGTGACCTTCTAGTGAACTATTTTTTTCCAGGTACCTTCCAGTGAACTGACTGCTATACTTATTTAATTTCCTTTTATGTTGCTACTGCAGTTTGTTTGGGATACTTGGGGTCTCTGATAGGTGCTTGGAGGTGCTTTCTAGCTGCTGCTCCAATACACTTACAACCCTTGATGTAAATGGGTGCATCAATATAAAGGTATGTCGAGTTAGAGCCAAAGTTCGATAAGGTCAAATTTTTGATGATTCCATCATCTATGATTGAGTTGCGAAAACTTTTGGGCTTTCCAGCGAGGAAAAAAAGCAGGGAAATATCCTTAGAATCTCCAGCCACGCTATCACCTTTGTTTCCTAGAATACAACAATGACAACAACATAACCAATATAATCCCACAAGTGCGGTTCGGGGAGGGCAGGATGTATGTAGACCTTACCCTTACCTTTGTGGGGGTAGAGAGACTATTTTCGGTGGATCCTCGACTCAATAAAAGAGTAATCAGAGAAGGAATGAAAAGAACATTATGATAACAAAATAACATGAAGTACATAATAAAGCATTAAGTACTAGTAAGGACCGGAGATTATGCGTGAAGAGAAGAGACTAGCCCCATGCGTCTCTCATAAAAATTCCTACAACACTTGGCTACCATTACCCTTCAACTCTAATTCTCGACCTCCATACCTTCCTAGCTAGGGTCATGTCCTCAGTAAGATGAAGATGTGATATATTTTGTTTGGTCACCTCCTCTCTGTTCTTCTTTGGTCTACCTTAGCCTATCCTAGACTCTATTATAGCTAGCCTTTTGCACCTCCTTACTGGTGCATTCGAGCACTTCCTCTTCATATTATTTAATCATCTCAGTGTCGCTTCCCTTGTTTTGTCCACCACAGAGGCCACTTCCACCTTATCTTGTATAACTTCACTCTTTATCCTGTCTCTACTAAATCCTCATCTTTGCTACCTTCATTTTTGAACGTATGTGATCTTTGACTGACCAACACTCTGGCCCATATTACAAATGTAGATCTAACCACTACTTTGTAGAATTTGTTTTAAGCTTTGGTGACATATTCTTATCACACTGTACCTTGAACGCAGGTCTCTATTTCACCCACTCCGCTCCAACCGATGTGCCGTATCATCGTTGAACTCCCTTTCTTTTGTGAGGTTAAAATATAAGAGAAGTAGTTTCCTTTGTTTCCTAGAATATTGGCTCATAAACACATGTGATAAAAGTTGGAAAACAATTGGATCATGCTATTTAGCAATTAAGAGCTAAGCCTTTCAATATGGTTTGCCCAGTAGGTTTTCTATGTTTATTACTTGGTCAGCTGGAAGTCCCTGCTTTTCCCATATGTCCTTGCATGTTTTCTCATATTTCCACGTGATTCATATGATTTTCTTACTGTTGGTGCATTACTTTGTAGAATCGCAGCCGTGATCAACTGCTTAAGTTATTCCCGAACCTGATATGCTTTAAAGTGCATAGCTAAGGTGTGAGTTGTCAAGGATTTCATCTTCTCTTCCTTGGTCAGTATCTCAGCTAGCACAGAGTGATTGAAAGAAACTGATCCCAAATTGCTAATGGATTACGATCAGCCCTTCATTTATTTTCAACAGGAGTAAAAGAATGAAAGGGGAAATTAGCTCACCTGCTTCTATGAAAGATAAAACAGGGCAATTCAGCATTCTCTGTGTGGCACTTATTTTCATCTTTTACTGGTGAAGATTTATTTATTCCATATACGCTCCTCATTATGGTCATCTCCTATGCGATCCACGCTTCTGTATTTTCTACAAATATATTTGCTTAGCATGGATCTGTGGCTTTACTAATTCCTAAACTTTAAATGCTTTTATGTAGCTAGAGCTACACATGTTTTATGTAGATTCACGTAAATCTTTATTGGAGGATGTATTATGGTCATTCCCTTCTTTATTGATATGTTATGGACCTTATGGTTCATATCTGAAGCTAAATGATTAAGGTCTGTTTGTTTCTTGTTTGGTGAACATTTTCTTCTTTTCTCATCCGAGGCTAAATTCCTCCGGATTTTTAGTGTGGACAAGTATATTGCCAATTTGAAAGTTAACTATCAAGCTTTTGGATGACACTATGCAAGTACGTTTTGTTTTGTTAAATAGTTATCTAGGTTTTTAAAATATTGTGAATGGGGTGGATGGAGAGCATTATGTGAAGTGATGAATATTGCAACTTGAGGTAGTGATGCAAAATCTAGTATGGCATAATTAAAAAGAAAAAAATCTACTTAAGAGCATAAATAAACCTTATAATAGAGGTATTATTGGACTCCTTTTGATGAATTCTTTCCATTCTTGATATTTGAGGATCATTTCGATGTTGGTATTTGAGGATCATTCTCGGATAGAGTGTTGGGTGCAGTTTGGTTATTCTTCTTTAGACTGTAATTGGATAGTTGATTATTCTTGTATAATAGGCTTTTGGATGGGATTGTATCATGATTTGGGTTAATTTTATTGTGTTGCTCCTGTGGGGGCCTTATTTGCTACTTTCTTTGTTTTGTGGGTATTTATTTCATAAGTTGCTTGTGATAGAAGCTTGTAATACTGTTTGACTTGTAATGCCTGAGAGAGGGGTGGAGTTGTGGGTTTTAGCATACTTTGAGAAATGAAATGCTTTTCACATGGTGTCAACTTATTTCAAATGAATTCTTTCCCATTGTTTACATATGAGGCCGTTGTCATGATTTGGTTAAGTTTTGAGAATTTGAAATAGTTATATATGTTTGTTGAGTTGATTATTATCTCCATACATATATATTGTGATACATGCATCTTCATTCATCATACATGGATCTTGGGAAGTTCTAAAATGTGAAAATTCTTTTTGAGAAAGAAAATAAGATACCTTTAAAATCCTTGACCACGAGCTAGCTGATAAAAAGATGAGAAATTGAGATTGTGATTTTGAGAAAGAAAATGAGACACCTTTAAAATACTTAACTGTGAGTTGATGACAAGAGGATAAGAAAAAGAGACATCTTCAAAATTCTTAATCATGAGTTAGGTGACAAGAGGATGAGATATTGAGATTATGACTTTGAACAAGAAAAAAAGACACCTTTAAAATCTTTTACCATGAGCTAGGTGGCAAGTGGAGGAAACATTGCATGAATTGTGATTATATGACCTGGGAAATTCCTATGAGTCCTGTCTAGTGGCCTTGCATCGGAAGGTGTATACGACAGGCTGTGCAACAGTCTTGATCCGATCGTATCATCTCATGCATTGCATCGTTCCATCTAATTGCATTGCATGATATTGATTTTTGAGTGTTTAACTCGTTTGATGATGTTTGGTATTACTTCATCTTACGTGTTCAATTAATTCATGTCGTTCTATATAAACTGGTGGCACCAACAACAGAGTGGAACTTTTCTGTATGCATGTAGAACCGTTCCTTAGTTTTCTTTCATAAATTTGATCAATTTCCACCCAGTTGGTCAAACCTACTGATATATATAACCAGATTGTACTCATACCTACTTCTGTATTGCTTTATGATGCAAATTCTAGTCATGGTATTTCTTGCGGAGGTTGATCATCTTCGAGCGGACAACCTACTTTAGATTTGGTGGTGAGATCGTGTGTTCCAGATTATGATCATTTCTATCTTTTATCCTAGTCTTTGTTTCTATTCGAAGACTATGTTATAGTTGCCTTTCCACGGTTGTATTAGATGCTCTTTATACTTATTACACTTAATTTTGGGGATATCTATCCTACTACTATTTTTCTTTTTATTTTGACTTTCTCCTTTTGAGTGTCTTTTTGACTTACACATTAGGATGTGTTTAAAATATGTGTCATTATGACCTTGATTTTTGGATCATGATACATTTACAAGGTTTCAGATCTAACTAAATCTATTCTCAAAGAGCAATATTATTAAAAGGACCCAAGTAATATTATGATATTAATTTTATAATTTACTTGAACTCTAGCATAGGATGACTACTAGAAGTGACCATATTTTGTGTATTTTATAATAAGAAAAAGATTACAAGAAAAAATCATTTAAGAACTTTTATTACATTTTAGTCATGTGACCTATTTTATTTATAAACTTAACTTTTTATTTACATAAGTATACAAGTCAATTAATATTATTTTACATTTTATGATTTTAATATCCATATATTATTTTCTTGGGATTTGTTTACTAGTGCTGAAATTATATTTTTCTAACACGTTTTTCTGACTTTTTTTTACTGTTGGAAGTAACACTTCATCAAATCTCTCTTTTGTCTTTTCATAAGCCAATATATATTAATTTTTTTAATTAAATATTGAGCACATGACTCATTTTATTGCATAAATCAAGTCCAATACAAGTAAATTTGAAAAAAAAAAAAAACTGACCCACTGCTTCTTTAACTAAAAAACTAAACTTTCTATATTTTGGACTCTTCCTCTGTAATCAATCAATCTTTCTCAGTACTCCTAAATGCTTTTAGCTATGTGAAACTTGTTCATCTTCAACCTTCCTCTCTTGATCGGTTTTCGTTCTCCTACCGATATCCCTCATCCAATGTGCAAAGCTTCCCAACAAGGTATGTCTTCATCTTCTTCACTTTTTTTTTTAATCAATTCCGATCTCACTCATTTTCTTTACCTAGGTAGTAGATCCATGGCATACTTTTACCGAGTGGTCTGATTTCAATATCTTCATCAGTGTCAGGTACTTTTGAGCTTAAATTTAACTATTTATGGATAAAATTTAGTCCTCTTTTGTTCTTTATAGTGGGGGTTGCAACGGCATATTAGCTTCTCTAACGCACCATTCAATTTTTTTTCTTTTCTTCATGTTTCTTCTGGCCATTGTTGAAAAATTTGTTCCTTCTGGCCATTGCTGAAAAACCATCAAATTTTCTTTTTTCCTTTCTTTTCTTCGCTTTTTGTTGGCATCCATTGTTCAAAACATTTTAATACCAGTTTTTACTTTATTTTTTCCTTTTCGCCTTATAGTTTAACCATATCGAAAACTACTCTTCAAAAAACTCCAACTTGCAAAGGCCCTAAGTTTAATCAGGAGCTGATTTGCTTCGATTCTGTATAGGTGACTTTTTTGATTATACTATAGACCTTTGTTATAGTTTTTGTGTAAGGGATTTGTTTTTTTTTTTTGGTATTTTACTAGTGAAAATGTAATTTGTTTGCCAGGGCTTTGGTGTTTTCTTGGTCTTAGATTGGTGTTACATTTAGTTGTTTTTTTTTTTTGATATAGTGGTTGGTGTTTATTGGAGTACAATGATTGTCTTGTTGTGTCTTGTTTGTTAAATTAGTTTTGTCACAATAATTGGTGAAATTGTTGTCATACTATGCTAATAGTTCACTATAGATCTTTTTTATAATTTTTGTTTCAGGTTCTTGGTGTTTTTTTTTGGTATTACATTGGTGTTACTTTTAGTTTTTTTTTTTTTATATAGTGCTTGGTGTTTAAATAGTGGTGCTTGATTTTACTGCAGACCTTTCTTATAGATTTTTGTGTTTGGATTTGATTTTGTTGGTACTAGATTGGTGTTACATTAAGTTTTTTTAATTTTTTGATATAGGTGGCTTAAGTTTTTATTTTTTATTTTTTTGATTGGTGTTACATTAATTTTTTTTTTTTTTTTTTTTTTACATTAGTCTGTATAGGTGGCTTTTTTGATTTTACTGTAGACCTTTGTTATAGTTTTTTGTATCAGGGGTTTGGTGTTTTTCTTGGTATTGTTACTGGTCAAAATATAATTCTTCCGCCAGGATTTTGGTATTTTCTTGGTACTAGATTGGTGTTATATTTAGTTTTTTTTTTTTGATATAGTGGTTGGTGTTTATTGGGGGTACAATGATTGTCTTGTTGTGTCTTGTTTGTTAAATTAGTTTTGACACAATAATTGGTGAAATTGTTGTCACACTATGCTGTTGGTTCGCTGTAGATGTTTGTTATAATTTTTGTTTCATGTTGTTGGTGTTTTGTTTGATATTATATTGGTGTTACTTTTAATTTTTTTTTTTCTGATATAGTGCTTGGTGTTTAAATATTGGTGCTTGGTTTTATTGTAGACCTTTCTTATAGAGTTTTGTGTCAGGGGTTTGGTGTTTTTTGGTACTAGATTTGTGTTATATTAAATTTTTTTATTTTTTGATATAGAGGTTGGTGTTTTTTGGGGTTCAATGATAATATTTCCTGAAATCTTGATTATTTTTCTGTTTCCTGTGTGGGATGTGCGATGTTTCCTAGCAGTTCTCCTTTTTTTTTTAATCACCAATATCTTCATTTTGTTGAAAATTAAATTATTTATCTTTTTTCTGGGAAGTGACTGCGGTCTTTATACATGTGTGTTTGCTGAATACATTTTCCAAGGACATATTCACATTAATGCTGAAGGAACATGCATAGTTTCAGAGTTATTTTGATTGAAGTACGGAGCATTGCTTTGGAATTATGGCCGCAGAAAGATAGATGCAGGCGCTATAAGCGAAAGTGAGGTCACTGGTAAGGTGCTTAGTAGACGTGGTCGCCCGACGACTTCTACGTATGTTCTAAGAGGAAAGAAATAGACATTCATGAAACATGAACTATCTGGACATCTGTTTTTACTGTTGAACATGCGGTACATTTTTTATAACTATTCTATATTTATGATATTACAGGTGTCCATTCTATTAGTTATTTTTTGATGGGTTTTCGAAAGACTGTTGGATTTTTTTTCCTTTTGGGAATGCGATGAGTAATTTTTTGTGTTTTTTTAATGTTTGATAACGCATTGTGAATTAACATATGTCAATTGGTTTATTGACTTAGTATATAATGTTACCTTTTTTTGGGAGTTAGTTATTATGTTATTTTAATCTATCGTAGTTATATGCTATTTAACCCATTTGTACTGCCAAGAAATTACCAACAATAAAATTGAATATTACACCAAATCCAACATCAATCATTTTTAAACTATAAACTGACCCTTACAGATCAAGAAAACAAACCCAAAAAAATAAGATTAGAAATATCAAAAACTCAACAAATCAGTTCTTAAAAAGAAATTTTTTTATAGCAACCTTGTAACTAAATACCTGAATTTATTTGTGTCCTATCATAACAACTTCAAAACGATTTTAAACCAAACATAACCAAACCATCCTATTAATTTGTATACACCATCACTATTCTATAAGTTTGACAAAGTCTAACGTTATGTAACAATTTTCCCAATAATATTGCGATTAAAGATTAATTAAAAAAATCAATCATCTAACAAAACTTAACCAAACTGTCACGCCCCATGTCCCGCTAGGACGGACTGGCACCCGTTGTCGGTAAGGCCCGGGAGAACCAACCTGTAACTATGCGCTTACTATACGTATTATGAGGGGTTCTACTTTTAGCATGCCTTAAGATAGATAAACAGTGATAATCAGCCAAAAGGACATGCATATGACTAGGCCGTCGGGGCCACAGTGTTTAAAGTACGAGACATGACTTCACTTTTACTTTACATAGTCTACAAAGCCTCTAAATAAAGAAAAATATCTAAAAAGGGTCGGGACAGGCCCCGCCTCAACCAACTATACAATATAAACATAAGCTCTAGATATATACAAAGCCCCGAAGCAACCTG
>JAABOM020000096.1:614312-627512 GCA_011800125.2 Solanum clarkiae
CATTTTAAATTTTAATATCTAATTTATTAAAGCTCTTATTTTTGTCTATTATTATAAATTTTAAATTTTAGATAATGAATTTTTACTTTTAAAATTTAATATAATTGCAGTTGCGTGATCAAATAAAATACTTACAAGTATACTATGACTATTTTATGGTAAATAAATAAATCATCATAATTATAAAATTATATAATTATTAATCTAATAATTCCTAATATCTTAATAGTTATATTAATTTTAGTTATCGAATGACTTTTCAAACGAACTCTAATATAACAACCGAAAAGCTAGTGTTGTTTTTACTCATTCCTTCCCCTCTTTGAACGCCATTATTTCCGTAGCAAATGATCTACACGTGCACAGCTCTACTATCCTCTTATAGCCGTTGATCTTCTTAACCGAATCAGACGGTTATAAAGATATCCGCGTCACCGATCCTGGTCTCTTTCTCCTCTCCAATCAAAACAAACCTCCATTACCTATAAATAACAAACCACCATCTGATGAAAAATTCATCTTTTCCAAATCTTCGATAAATTTCTACACCATTCCAATGGCTCCTAAGGCAGAGAAGAAACCAGCCGAGAAGAATCCGGCCTCGGAAAAATCTTCCGATGATAAATCTCCGGCGGAGAAGAAGCCAAAAGCCGGAAAGAAGCTTCCGACGAAGGACGTTGGTCCTGGTATCGGGGACAAAAAGAAGAAGAAGATAAAGAAGAGTTCCGAGACGTACAAGATCTATATATTCAAAGTGCTGAAACAAGTGCATCCTGATATTGGAATTTCTAGCAAAGCGATGGGGATAATGAACAGTTTTATTAACGACATATTTGAGAAATTAGCTCAGGAATCTTCTAAACTTGCGAGGTACAACAAGAAACCTACCATTACATCTAGGGAAATTCAAACTGCTGTTAGATTGGTGTTGCCTGGTGAATTGGCTAAGCATGCTGTTTCTGAAGGGACTAAAGCTGTTACCAAGTTTACAAGCTCTTAAATTTGTCATTTTTTGAGGATTGGTCATTTGGGTTTTGGTTGTCATTCAATTAGTTAGAGTTGGTCATTTTTTTTTTACTTTTTGTTGATTTCTTATATTTTTTCTTAGATGATGTAAAATACAATGGTGTTCTCCTAATCAATGAAATCGACTTTTATTATATTGTAATTTAGTGTGTCCTTGTTGATTGCTTGCAGCACACATTGGAATATTGGTTTAACTAATCTGCTTTTGCGGATGTCTAAATTGCATTTTTTATAAAAAATTGAGTGTGTTTTGGGATTGTTATAAACTATGGCTATGTTTTCTTTCTGTTTCAAAACAGATTTTTAAGCATTTGGGTGTGTGGTAAGCTAATACAATATCTGATAAATTCCTTTGAATATAGCCAAAGAATATATATAGTTTGCCTCTACTGATTTGGTTGGTATTGAAGTGTTGATTTCTTGTTTTGGTGAAGTAATATGTGTAATTGCTAATAGGTAGGTGAGCTTTGTTGTATTTTAGCCAGTATATGCCTTGCAATTTTGTTGTTGGTTTTGCCTTTCTATCATGCTTTGAGTACCTTTGTTTTGAGTTCTTACACATCCTCAAAAGTAAAGTTTGCATGCATCTTACTGTTTCTAGACCCTTACTTGTGGGATGAAAATTGGTATATTGTTGTTGGTGAAGTAATCTGTGTATGATGTTAATATGCTTCAACTTGAGCATGATTTTAACTTGTGGTCTTTCTGATATTGGTTTCTTTTGTATGACAATATTAATGGCTAACTATTGTTGTATCTGCATTATGTATTTTGATAGTTAAAGAGGCCTCTTATGGTTAGATGAAAGGTAAATATTTTAGATGCTCTTTATTTCTGGAGCGTTGAAGTGAGAAAGGAAGGAATTTCCAAAACAAGTACGTAAAAGAAAGAAATATAGTTGGAATTAATCATCGCTGAAGGTGTAGATTTATCTAGCTGAAATAGACACTTCTATATGTATCAACATAAAACAGAATTAAAAGAACAATGAGTTATCTATGAATCCAGCTTGCTGAAGTATGGTACAACACACAATATTCACCTTATATGGAATCAAGCCAGTCTAATTTATAATAACACATATCCTCTAGGTTGAATTTATCACAACAGGGGCCTTCCTCAAGGGAGGAGTTTCATCCTCTTGACTTGCGATGCAATTATTCTTTTTACTTATAGAGCCATTTTGAAGGAGAGTCTTGATGTAATTGGTAAGGTTGTGATCCGGAGGTCACATGTTTGAGTTTAAGAAGTAGTCTCTTGCAGAAATGCCAGGTAAGACTATATGTAATTGACTCTTGTGGTCAGGTCCTTCCTTGGACCCCACACATAGTGGCAGCTTAGTGAACTAGGCTGCCTCTTTTACATACAGAGCCATTTCTCAGTTGCTGCATAATTCGTTTTTCCCAATTGTTCCCATTATCTTGGTTATAAGCAGTCTTTCAATTTAAGTGTACTGGTCTTACCATCATCAAGTTATTACTATGAGTTTGATCATTTTGAAGTGTCATAAATCAAGGCTTGAGAGACACCTGGTGGTACTGTTTGATTGATCTCATGAGTTTCTCCTGGTCAGCGAGTGTGTGGAAGAAGTGGCAACGATAGCCGTATGGACAGGGGCGATGAACCTTAGTCTTGTAGAGTGGGTGGTGCAGGACTGGAAGAAGATCCTCAATGCCATGAACATATGGGCATGCCGCCGTTCCTTGCCATTTGCTATACAGCTCCATCTTGAACATCCCCCGATTGTACACCTCTAATTCAAGTGGTGGTTCTTCCTTCTTTGTACTTCCTTTCACGTACATCTTTGCTACATCACATCAAAACATGTATTAGACTGAGAACAAATTTGTATTTGGTAGGTGCTCTGCTCACTGCCCTTTCTTCCAGTGTGTGTACCTGTCGTAATAAAATTGTAGGAAAAGGAAAGTACACACATTTCAAGGTAGCTCTTATTTTTTAGTTCACTTTTATAATAAACTTGAACTAGCAGAGATCAAGGCGTAGACTGGCTTTTGTAAGTTAAATCCTCTATTTCTATATTTCATGATGGTGTTCTAATTATGTACATTTGCTCCTGTTCTATGAAGTAAAATCTGATTTATCATGCTGTTATGTGGTAGTTTGTGATCTCTCTCTCTCTAGTTGTCAAAGATGGATAATGTGAGGGTTGCTTATTGGTTAACATTTGTACTATATTAGAAGAGCGAGTAAAGAGTTCTATCAACATGTGGTTATTGTCATATTCTTATAAGTTGAGGTTACTTTCGTCATACTAAATTGCTTTTTCTTTTTCATTTAATGACACGTGGTTACACGTGTCTTCCAAGCCGCTTCATCCCTGTCGGCAAAATTCATTTATCTGCCTAAAAAACTCAAGCTTTTTTCATCTTCCACTTTTCACTCAAAGCTTCATCATATTGCGCTCATCTATTGAAAAAGATGAAAACAAAGGTATGTCTATTAGCTACTTCAATCTTCTTCGAGGATCGCTGCAATTTTAAGGTAATGTTTTGTCATATGTCCGTCTTCCTCTTTAATTTGTTCTCAGATTTAATTTATAAAGCATTGATCTTTATATGTTTTGCCCTTCGATTTTCTTTTGATCTTTAATTTTTTTCCTCCGATTTCTAGATTTGCTGCATTATAAAGATTTTTTTCTAGATTTAGTTTTATAGGTTGATGAAGTTTTGATTTTTACGCAGGCAAACTCCGAGGAGAATCAGAATTTTGGTCAAAACTGAGATAAATGGCTACCAAAAATTACAAAGCCAGTTCATTAGTGGCCCGGTGTTTGTGTTCGGGTAAGATGCAGCAGCTCCCATGCCTTTGACTATAGGTATTGGATTTTTTAGTACTGCTACTATATGGAAGTTCTTTGAGAACTAAACCCAATTCCTTTCAACTGTGCATTCTACTGTCAGTTTTAGTTCTTTGTTCAGATATTCATGTTACTTTTATGGTGGTTATTGTCTTTAAGTTGAGGTTACTTTCGTCATACTAAATTACTTTTTCTACTTTCATTTAATGACACGTGGTTACACGTGTCTTCCAAGCGCTTCATCTCTTTACCACGTGTGTCTTCCAAGCGCTTCATCTCTTTCGGCAAAATTCATTTATCTGCCAAAACTCAAGCTTCTTTCATCTTCCACTTTGCACTCAAAACTTCATCATATTGCTCTCATCTATTGAAAAAGATGAAAACAAAGGTATGTCTGTTAGCTACTTCAATCTTCTTCGAGGACCGCTGCAATTTTTAAGGTAATTTTTATCACGTGTCCGTCTTCCTCTTTAATTGTGCAGTAAGAAAACCTTTCACGTTGTTGTAGTACCATCACGTAAATAGATGTATGTATGAGTAGCAATTACTCTCTGTAGTTTTTCCCATGAGCTGAACAACTCATTCAAAATTCAGACTTGAAGCCAACACAAGTTAAAAGTTTACATAAAGGGAAGAAAAAAACACATTTAGCTTTTAGTTATTAATGATTGTAAACATAACTTATACAACAAATTGCTAAAGAACCCTATAAATAAAATCCAAAGTTGAAACAAATTAAAGTTATAAATTTCCAATCGTACCACGCACGACATTGCCCCTTCTAATTTTTTGTCTAACAGCTCAGCTATGATGCGGTTTGAAACTTCATTAATGGAATGCAAGAGAAGTTGTTACTAGTTTGTAGATATGGAGCCTCCTAAAACAATCATCGAGTCATTTCAAGGGATCAAAATAGTCAGTTTTTAATGGAATTTCTTCTCTGCTTTTAGGTTCCATTACTTTAGTTTGCTTTGTAACTCTCTCTATTATGATTAAAATTAAGGATCTATATTATTACCCTGCTCTTTTGTTTCTATTGTTCAAGAAGCCTCGAGTTTGCTATACTAAATTTTTGTGGGTTGCAAGATCCTACACTAAAATATGTGTTCGACTTGTAATTGATTATAATTTTTTTTATAATTATCTCAAGGTCTTGTTGGTTGTTTGTACGGAGAGAGTTCCCCAAAGGAGGGTCCTTCTGGATAGCCTCAAAGCCCTTGTGTAACTCTCTCAAATGACTTCGTTTGGGTTCCTTAAACATGTGTGAAAAGATGTAATAATATCTTTGAGTTAAACATTTGAATGTGATTAGGCCATTCTTTAACATATTTTACACCGTCAGTGCATGAAATTTAAGGTAGTACTAACCAAATTCAACAAGAGTAGCTTCATCATAGTAATGAGTTGTCACAATGGACGAGCCTGTTCTTCCATAGTAGGTTTCACCATAGTACTGGATAAAATCGAATGTAATTAATTTAAATATTACCAATTAAGGTTTATGAGAAAAATAATCCGATCAAGCGAACACTATATATTTACCATGTAGTAGGTTGTAAGAGCTCTGTTCCTTGCGAAGAAACGAACTATACAGATAGCAATATCCTCTGCTGCTCTTTGTGATGGTGAGTCTCTGAATGTGCTTCCTTGCGTGGCTATAATTCACTGTCATTGAATTAGCTAAATCAAATTGATGCTTAATATATTAAGAATACTCTCTCCAACTTTTCTTGGGACATTTTAGAGAAGTTGAGCAACACAGAAATCAATTGTATTTTCCTGAGTTAAGCTTTTAAGAAGGGGAGGTATTATTCTGAAGCTTGTGGAATGGTCATTACAAGAGGATGTATGTTTGACCTCCTTCCATTTGAGCCGACTGGTAAGAAACTTTTAGGCCTAAATATGTATATTACAATTTTGAATGATATAGAATTCTGCCTAATTACTTTGCAGACCTTGTTGATCTCTTTAATTTCTCTTTGTTGTTGATTTATCACGCCATTTGCCCCCTTTCCCTCCTTTTGTTGTTCTCACATCAGTGTGCTCAGGTGGACTTTGATGCACATTGACGATTTTCCTGTGTGCCTTGTTTTACTAATTATGGTCCAAGCTTACTTGAAAATCATTTGCTTCCTTCTTGGAACTTTCTTTGCCATTGCAATTTTCATCTTTAGCTGTGAAGCATTCTCTATCCTTGACAGTGAGATTGGCCTTTTTTTGCTCAGCGGAAACAGCAGCAGAACTGGCCATTTTTGGAGCAAAACCAGTATGTTCTAGGCTGGCGAAGTCTGCAGAGTGAACCATATTTTGATTGAAGAAGCCTGGAGAGTGAGGTGGGGATGGGATCACAACACCCATGGAAAGGTGGGATGATGGGTGCTCCTTTTGACATCAAGAAGCTGTAAATTCATCAATCTCCTGCTTTTGAGCTCAATTGCCTGTCGGGGATCCGCTTGTTCTTCCAATCTTCTCCTCCACAACACATCTTGAGTATTGTAAAACATTCTTGCACCTAGCTGAAGATCATAAGGATCATTGGACTCTAGACTAGTAGGACTACCACATCCAGTGAATTCTCCTATTTACGTCTGCTGTTGGTGTTGCTTCCTAAATATCTCTGGGACTTTGCCCTTCTCCTTGTAAGGCTTGACAAGCACCCTAGCATCACATACAAAATGAGGGTTTCCTTTGGAAAGAATGGTCTTCACAGTTTCTGGATAAACAAATATAACAAAACCAAACATTCGCTTCTGCTGGTATGGAATCTTCACATCTTGAACAGGCCCATAAGTGCTGAAATAATTGAAAACATCCTCTTCTTTGAAAGTACTATCAGCTGGAAATGTCGAATAAATTTGCCTTGAACCTGGATTTGATATTCCAGCTCCACCATTCTGTCTAAAATCCCCTCTTTCAAAATGAATTCTGCTCAACTTATGCATGTCATCACCCATCATCAATGCCGCAGCTGCTCTGGGACTCTCAGCAGACTGCAACTATTGCTGCTGAAGAAAGTTGATTCATTTGTTAGAAGCTATTGGGGAGAGAGGGAAGTTAGAAGAAGCCATGAGCTGATAAGCTGCAGCTAGTCTATGCTAGTGAGCCGGCTTAGATCTGAGAAGTTTGTGGCAATGTTCCATCATCTCAAACTTGCTTGGTGACCCAACTTCACCCTCACCAGGCCCAGCACCATGGAGGAACCTACAGCTACTTCCATTCTTCTTACATTACCCTCTAGCAAAATAGAGACAAGGTTTCCAGCCAAGTGCCCCACTTAGGTCATCAGCCCCGAAACAAATATCACTCACAGAGCAACGCCTTCTATCGGGAAGGCCATTGACTGAGCTGCTACTACCACCTCAGTTGTATGAGGAGAAAAGCACGGGATCCCCACTTGGACGTGAGGCTAAATCTTGCCGCTGCTGGTAATAAGCTCTTATTTTGAGTTCACTTTTATAATAAATTTGAACTAGCAAAGATCAAGGTGTAGACTGGCTTTTCGTAAGTTGAACCCTCTATTTCTATATTTTGTGATGGTGCTTTAGTAGATTATTATTTGTACATGTCCGTTTGCTCGTCTATGAAGTAAAATCTGATTTGTCATGCTGTTATGTGGTAGTTTATTGTCTCTTTCTCTCTTCAGTTGACAAAGATGGATAATGTGAGGATTGCTTATGGGTTAACATTTTTACATAATAGATGTGGAATTAATAACGTGAGGGTTTAATTTTGGTAATATGTGTAATAAAGGCAAAAGGGTTGCAATTTTAGCTTTTGATTTTTAATA
Organism: Solanum clarkiae; assembly: GCA_011800125.2. NCBI lineage: Eukaryota > Viridiplantae > Streptophyta > Magnoliopsida > Solanales > Solanaceae > Solanum > Solanum clarkiae. The sequence goes on from JAABOM020000096.1 coordinate 621,944, forward strand.
AACTTCTTAAAAAAGCTTTTATATATCTATCCAAATACAATTTGATTGACTGAATTTCTCACTTTATGTTGAACCCTGTTAAACTTGAAATGTATAAATTTCAGTCGGATTCATCTTATGATTGATGAATTATCTTCTGTGTTGTTTTGTGGAGTAGTGTCTCCAATAAATGCCTGCATAAGTATGTTGGTGAATTTTTTGAGACAAATACTAGGTGATTGCTTTGTATTTGTGCTAGCCTTGATGAACAAAGTTACTTGGTACTTGTTGCTGGTGGGAGGAGGTACGTATCTCGTGGAATTAGTCTAACTGTCTAAGGTGTGCGTAAGATGGCCTTGACCCCGCCTTATTAAAAAAAATAAGTTAGTGAATGTTGAGTACTAAGGTGGTCTGGCTGTGCAAAAGAGTTTGAAGAATCTAGATTGGAAGTGTATGTTAGTTGTTTTAATATGAGATGCTTGGTGTCTCTGTCTGTTAGACTTGCCATCTGCAATATGGAGCATGGTTACGCTCTTGACCTTTGTGATAGTGTATTACTTACAAAATCATATTATCTGGTGAAAATATTGCATATGGTTGTCATCAGATTTGTAACCAGAGTGCTTACTTAGAGCCAGTGGTCTTCTTTGTAAGAAGATGAGCTGATGCTTTCTTGAAGGTGCATCTACATTAGGCATTTTATCTGAAACTCTTCTGCTACAATCCAAGCTCTGGTCTACTGGTTTTCTGTTTCCTCTTCTGATTAGTAAAGATATCTTGAGGAAACTGTTTTTATGTATGTATTAATCATGACTTTCATTATGCTCGCATGAGTCCCACTGCTCCTAATATGCTAACTCTGGGCGTTCTGGGCTTCTAAAAGCTAAGGTGAACAATCATGTAGATGTTTGATCTCTGAATGCGAATGACTCTAGCTTTAGTTTTTTCGCATGACTCCTGTATATTGGTTATTGCCAGACTAAGGGGTGGAGTTTCTATCGTTCACACATGGTTTAACTTGCGTAATAACATATGCACGTAAAATGGAGGATCACTTCGTTGTGTTTCTATCTTGCTCATATATTTGTGTTTTCCAGGCCACGTTCGTGTTAAAGGTTGAGCTGTGGATAACTGTGAGTTCTCCCTGCAGGTTTAATCTCAACAACTAGCTGAGTCGGAGCAATCGCATTTGTAAGTATGTTCCCTTTCACATATTTTGGATTGTCTAGGCATGGTCCTTACTTATCCAGGCCATGGTTTGACAGATGGTTCTTTTGATGGCAATAGTGGGAGTGGCACTATCCCTGCTGTGTCTCCTTCGTCGTTCTTACTTATCGCATTTGTGTTGTTTTCAGAGGCTTTCCTGGATTTCTTACACATCCAAGGAGGGAGAATAAGTTTGCAGAATCATACGGTAAAGAAGTCTGGTTTGGATTCACTTTTGCCTGCAGTATAGTTAAGATTGTAAGTCCTGATACCGTATCCATGTGAACTTGAAAGATTAATTTTCTAATTCAAATTCTAATTTCACTATTCAAAATATCAAATAATTTTTGGGTTGTTGTAGTGCTAAAATTAATTAATAGCAATAAAAATTCTCATACATATCATAGATTTAATGTGTTGTTCCAAGTAACACCACTTACCTTTAAAAAGTTTTCCACATTAGTAATGGTACGATCAACATGCAATGTGTTGTACTTTCCTCAAAAAATTTAAATTAAAATAAAATGATGGCATCTTAACAGAAAAATAAAATATAAAAATCACAATCTATCACTTGCTCACATGCCAACAATCTAAATTGCACATAGAGCTAATAAGGTATCACAATCCGCCTTCAACTGAATCATGTAAATCTATTACTTGCTCACTGTTTTTTCCTTAGAGTGCAATGATTCATCTCAATTTTGTATCGACCTGGTGCTACTGCTTCTTGCAGGCTGCATAGAAATAAAGAGGGCTGTGGTTTACTTCTTTTCTTTTTTGGAGTTTCTTAACAAATCCATGTACCAAAAAATGGATGAAAGTAAAAACAAAGAGGAAGTGGAAGATTTTGTAGTAGAAAAGAGATCTTTTATGGGAAGAGTAAGAGAAAGGAACAACTTCAATTCCGTTAAGAAACAGCTGGTATGTTGCTAGTCGGTGGTGGAAAAGAATGGATTTTCTTGAGAGTCTGTACTTCAGGAAAGACAAAGAGGAAGTTTGAGGGTTGGAGTTTGAATCTACTACCAACCCAAAGAAGAGAAAGTTATGGATGCATATGAAGCTACCAAAATTGTTTTCCAAAGGATTCAGAGTTTGGATCCTGAAAATGCCTCAAGAATCATGGTGAGAAAGAAATGATTCGATTAGCTTTTGGTCCAGAAGCTTTACTTCACTCTGTGGTTCTTAAAGCAAGAAAAGAACTTGGCCTTTCTTCAAACTCACCTTCGACACCTTCAACTCCTTCCCCTTCGCCTTTTGGTGGTTCAGTCTGAGAATTCTTCTTCAGAAGCAACTTCTGGTAGAATTCTTGGTGGTCTAAACCTTCCTTTACCTCTAAGCATAACTAGTAACAACAACCACTCTTCAACTGTTTCTGCTGCTTGGAGTACTACTCCTAGCTTCTCTGAGCTCCAAGAAAAGAAACTGATCTAGTTAGTCCTAGTGCTTCCAAAATCTCTTATACTGCTGTCAGTTCTACAGGAATGACCAATTCCACCACGAATTCTTCTGCTCCACCCTTTTATTGTAATGGAGAACTGGACTTGGTAGATGAGTTTCAACTGCAGGACCAGCTTTTCTTCTTGAATGATGGGTCACCAACCTTGGGACCTAAGAATCCTGATTTTTATTAGCAGCAACAGCAGCAAGATTTAGCCTGAAGTCCAAGTGTGTATCCCATGCTTTTTGCTTCATACAACTGGGGTGGTGGCTGTAGCTTAGTCAGCGGCCTTCCCCATAGAAGGTGTTGCTCTGTGAGAGATATTTGTTTCGAGGTTGATGACCCAAGTGGGTCACTTGGCTGGAAACCTTGTCCTCTATTTACTAGAGGGTAATGTTAGCTGTAGGTTCCTCCATGGTGCTGGGCCTGGTGAGGGTGAAGTTGGGTCACCCAGAAAGTTTGCCATGAACTTCTCAGATCTAAGCCGGCTCACCAGCAAAGACTAGCTGCAGCTTCTCAGCTCACGGCTTCTTCTAACTTCCCTCTCTCTCCTATGGCTGCTAACAAATGCATCAACTTTCTTCAGCAGAAACGGTTGCAGTCTGCTGAGAGTCCCAGAGCAGCTGCGGCATTGATGATGGGTGATGACATGCATATTTTGAGCAGAAGTCGTTTTGAAGGAGGGGATTTTGGACTGAATGGTGGAGCTGGAATATCAAACCCAGGTTCAAGACAAATGTACTTGACATTTCCAGCTGATAGTACTTTCAAAGAAGAGGACGTTTCCTATTTATTTCAGCACTTATGGGCCTGTTCAAGATGTGAGGATTCCATACAGCAGAAGCGGATGTTTGGTTTTGTTACATTTGTTTATCCAGAAACTGTGAAGACCATTCTTGCCAAAGGAAACCCTCATTTTGTATGTGATGCTAGGGTGCTTGTCAAGCCTTACAAGGAGAAGGGCAAAGTCCCAGAGAAGTTTAGGAAGCAACACCAACAGCAGACGTAAATAGGAGAATTCACTGGATGTGGTAGTCCTACTGGTCTAGAGTCCAATGATCCTTATGATCTTCAGCTAGGTGCAAGAATGTTTTACAATACTCAAGATTGTTGTGGAGGGGAAAACTGGAAGAACAAGCTGACTGCGACATGCAATTGAGCTCCAAAGCAGGAGATTGATGAATTTACAGCTTCTTGAAGTCCAAAGGAGCACCCATTATCGCGCCCTTTCCATGGGCACTGTGATCCCATCCCCACCTCACTCTCCAGGCTTCTTCAATCAAAATATGGTTCGCTCCGCAGACTTTGGCAGCCTAGAAGATAATGGTTTTGCTCCAGAAATGGCCAGTTTTGCTGCTGTTCCCGCTAGAAAATGCCAATCTCACTGTCAAGGATAGAGAATGCTTCACACCTAAAGATGAAAATGCAGTGGGAAAGAAAGTTCCAAGAAGTTAGCAAGAGATTTTCAAGAAACCTGGTCTTTTTGTTTTTCAACTCTTTGTCGCAATTGATAAGCAGCATTAGATGGTCTATCAATCAAACATGTAATAAACAGTTCATAAAAAAGAAAAAAAAAATTCCTTTTGTTTCTAGGAATTTGTCACATTACCCTCGTATTGTAATTGCATTCATGGTCTAAACTTTTATATCTTAAAGTGTGACTTGTTATCAGTGCCTTATCTACTCCAGAGCACTTCCTTAGGAAACTCTGCAGAAGTATTTCCTGTCTGTTTCTTTATAACGCTGGTTATTCTACATTCATCCTTGACTTGCTCAATCATATTTCTTTGCTTATGTTCTTCATGATAGTCTTCAGAGTGGCCTCATCTTTTCTTTTTCTGAATTATAAATTTTATTTATTTGGGTGGTATGTGAGTTGAAGATGCTTCATTTGAGTTTTGTCCCCCAGTTTGTGTGTCATATATTCATCAAAATAGCTATTATCTGCTACTTTTGTGTGAATAGAAAGAAGAATGAAATATTAAAATATAATTCATTGGCTTCTCAAGTCTTTTTTAATCAATTGTTGTCTCTGACCCCTGTAAATTGTAATCTAGTACAAGTCTTGGAAAAGAAAATGAAGTTGTAAACAAATGTTCTAACTTTGATTTTAACAAGTTTTGATCATTGATCATTGATCTTTATGGTTTGCACATGGAACAAGTGGTCAAAAGTTCGACACCATTATTTTTCAAGGTTATATTGTATTAAAAGTGACATTCTTTTCTTTTCATTTTTAATTCAAAAGATATCAATGACTTTTCGCACCATTCAGCACCTTGTTTGGATAGTAGTTACTCATTGTATTGTTTGGTCTAAATGCATCATTTGTTTTGATTGTTACTTAAATTTTATTATGTTTTATTGTTTGACCTTTAGAATCCATCACTATGTAATAATGAAAAAACCCATTTTTTGTGTAACGATCAATTTAATGTGATCATGTCATTACCTTAATATTTTTTTCTCATTTTATTCTTATTATTTAATTATTCTATTTTAATCATTTATCCTATCTTTTCATAGTAACTCTAATTATTACCCTATAATTTCTTGTAGGCTTAGCATTCAAATTATGAATATATGACATTATGCAATGATAAAGATCAATATAATCTATCTAAAAATTGTATTTATTAAAACAATACAGTACAATGCGCTACCACAAAATACAAATATGATAGGATACATTATAAAGCAATTATACATGACAACCATCTAAACAAATTTAGTGTTTTACGTCTACTAGTTTAGTATACGTGTTTTGCACGTATGAGCCATGTCAATTTAAAAATTATATATAAATGATAGTTGTCATTAAATATAGATAATATTTATGTAAACAAAATTAAATAAATATTATTAGTTTAATGCAATAGTTTAGTCTATTGTTATACAACAAAAATGAGAAAATCAAATGCAATATTCATGTAAATAAAAATT
>JAABOM020000096.1:633694-651977 GCA_011800125.2 Solanum clarkiae
CCTAAAAATCAAACTATTTTTTCTTAAAATCAAATCATTTTTTCCATTATTAAAATCCCCTTTATTTTATCAATTTTTATCGAGTTGCCGCGACGTTGCGCCTTCGAGATGTCAACACTCTTTTTGTTTGAATAGTTCATTCATCTCGATTTATGTAATATTGTTTGATTTGACTAATAATTTTTTTAAAAAAATAAAATTTATCATCTTAAACAAATCATAGATATTCATGTAGTTAAAATTCATTTCATTTAGTGTAAAATTGATATTATAAAATTAAACTATTATGTATTAAATATAAAAATATATCATTTGTGTCACATAAATTAAATAGAAAAAGTAATAACTTTTAGTATTGTTAACATTAAAATGGTACTTTGTGTGTTTTAATTTATATGACTTATTTTTTAATTAGTTTTAAAAAAATAATACATAGTATTAATTTAATTATATATTAGTTATAAGAAATTTTTGTAACATTTTTCTTTAGTTTGTTTTACAAAATACTTTATCTATTCTAATTAATTTGATTCTTTTTCTCTCTTTAAAATTCCCCAAGAAGTCAAATTAACTTTGTTTAATTTAAGATTCTCTGTTACTTCTACTAAAATGATTTCAGATTTCAGGCATACAAATAGTTAAAAAAAATACACCTCCCTTCATCTCATTTTTCTTTTTGAAATTTATCGTTTAAAATTAATCTTAAATTTTCACGTAACTAAAATCATTTCATAAATAAAAAAATTACCCCGAAAAAAAAGGTACAACCTAAAATTTTAGTAAGACACAAATCTTTTAGAAATTATTCAGTAAGTTTTGTGCTACAATAGAGTATCACTTTCTACAATTAAAATAATTCAACTTTAAATTACTTTTTTTCATTTTTAATAAAATATTTTATAATCATCTTTAATAATGAAAAAAAACATTTTTTATTCCAGAGCTTTTCTTTTGAAGGTTAAACTTTAGAACACTCATCTGTTGAATATTCCATTCATTCTGCAGAAGAGACTAATCAGCTGACACTGTTCAATGTTTCAACAAATCAATAATCAATGAATTGATAAATTCGAACGAATCCTGCAGAGCAGCATAAGATGGGAAGATTGAATAATACCCAACAAATAATTAGCTAAACTTAAAAAAGAAAAATGAAATTGTGACTAAAGCAAATTTCTATTTCCTTGAATATGCAACAGAGAATAATATTACACCATCAAAGAAAAAACCAACAAACCCTAACCCCCAAATCCATATAGGGTCCTTCCTTGCCTCTTAAGCGCATAAACAACATCCATGGCAGTAACAGTCTTTCTCCTAGCATGCTCTGTGTAAGTCACAGCATCACGAATCACATTCTCCAAGAAGATCTTGAGAACCCCACGAGTCTCCTCGTAAATCAATCCAGAAATACGCTTCACACCACCTCTACGAGCGAGTCTACGAATAGCTGGCTTAGTAATTCCCTGGATGTTATCCCTCAGCACCTTCCTATGCCTCTTGGCTCCTCCTTTGCCCAATCCTTTGCCTCCTTTACCTCTTCCTGACATTTTTCTGAAGATGATTTAAAATTGAAAACCAATGCTCTTTGATTTAGATTTGTGATGATTGGGGGTTCGGGAATTTGTTGGTGGCTATATAGAGCTGATGATTTAAATCCTGGCCATGTGTTGCAGCTTAAGGTGATGATCGGACGGATATTAGATTCGATCCGCGTGAGAGGCGGATACTGTATCTGAGCCGTTGATTAGGTGGAGATCTACGGCAGGGAGTGATTGTTTTGTAACGGTGTGCGGATTGTGCTTTTTCAGTGAGAGAAGTGGTACATTGTTGGCATGGGCTTTGGTTAAAGAATCTATCTATCCTTTTATTTCATGTGTTTTTTTAGTTCTTTTTTTAATAAATATTTATTAATTTTAAATGTATTTTTAATTCATTATTTAGATATATTATATTGAAAAGATACTTTCCATCAATCTCGGATGGAGCCAAAGATTCACTATTTTTTAGCTTTGAGGTATGATGGAATAAAGCAAAATAGCTTTTTAAACTGTCTGTGCTTCTTTTAATTGTGAAGTAGCAGTTAGTCAATGCAACTTTCAACTCTTATCATGAGTCATCCGGAAAAGTCGCGCTATGTTTTTAAACATAGGGGCCATACTGCGTACATCTGACCCCCCTTACCCTGCAATGGGCGGGAGCCTTTGAGGCATTGGGGTAATGTTGTTGTTATTATATTGAAAAGATACGTGTTTAAAATTTATTAAACTTATTTTGATTAAAAAAATATGTATTATTTATTAAAATTGGATTATACATAATTAGTTAGATGCATTAAAATCATATAACTATAAATAATAATACTTTCTAAATGTAGTATATTTAGATGTGTTTTATTATTCATAATGAAGTTGATTTATTTGTATACACATGATATACTCCTTCCGTCCATCTTTACTTATCCCCTATTGACTTGGCACAGCGATTAAGAAGTAGTAAATGATAAGGATAATTTTACCAAATCACGCTTTGAATATAATTAATATTATGTCTTGAAAAGTGTAATAGGAAAATGACTATAATTAATGACTATAATTAATGACAAGGGTAAATCAAAAACTAAGTGTAAAATTATCTATTGATTATATAAATTAGACAAATATTGTTGAACAACCTAAAATTGATTTCATAAATTAGTCAAGTAAAGATGGACGGAAGGAGTAACATTCAATTTTTTCATATCTATTTTTTTTTTTGGGGGGGGGGGGGGGGTAAACAAAGATAATATATCATATATTTGATAATAAGATACAAAGGAGGCAGTAGTTACACTACTAGAGACATTAACTAAGGTAGTTGTAACACTAAGGTCCCCATGGGACTGATTTAACTTAGGATGAACATTAAGATTTCCAAGTTGTGATAACTTCACAAAAGCACTCCTGGGTACTCGTCTAATTATCGTTTCACCATCTTTATCCGCTTGTAAAATAGCTTGGGCAGCTGCCAGAGGTTCTAATAGGGAGATAGTGTGATAATCTTTTTGTTTACTTCCTTCCTGAACCAAAAGATTTGCTAGCCGATTCTCTTCGCGAAATTAAATAGAATTGAATAGAATTGTTTACCTGACTCCAATGCTTTTGATAGAAATTGGGGTGAATATCATCGGGGCCCGGAGCTTTAAAGGGTTTAAATGAAACGACAACCTAGGTAACTTCCCAACCACTTAGGGGTCTATCTAGGGTGGTCAAGTTCAACTTATGAAAACTTTTTGGGAATGTGTACACACTCTGTAGATGAGTGTAGGAATGGGCAGAGGTGTACATATTTTGAAAGAAGGTGACAATGTGTGAAACAATAGCATTATGGTCCATGATCCAGTTCCCAAGTTATCCTTAAAGTATGATATTTTATTTTTGCGTCTTCGATTAAGGACAAATAAATGGAAAAACTTTGTGTTAGCATCCCCTTTATTTAGCCAGTTAATACAAGAGCAAATTTTCCAGTGATCTTTCTCCATTTTTAGAATGCCATTATATTCAAGCATGAGTTCCTGTTCAAGAGAACGAAGAAATTGGCTATAGTAATAAGCCAGAGATTCCTGAATCCCCTTCAATCATGCTAACAAACGTTTTTTACATTGGAAAATATTACCAAAGGTGACAGATGCCAGTGGGAAATCTTATCAGTAAACTTAGTGGTGGCAATGCTCAGATCATTATTTTCCCAACACTGTCCAACTATATCCTGAAACTGAGGGTGCTTAAACCAATATCTTTCAAGCTTAAAACGTCTAACCTTTCGACAAGCAGTACCTGGGGATAGCTTAAGAAGAAGAGGTGTATGATCAGAATGGATTTTTGGGAGATATGTGACTAGAGCATTAGGGCAATAGGACAACCAATGTTTGTTAGCAAAACATCTATCCAGTCGCTCCAGTATGAGGTCTCTACGCTTAATTCTATGGTTAGACCATGTGTATCGACTCCCTTTGTAACCTATATCTAACAACTGACAATTATTAATACAAGTGCCAGAATGAAAATATCTAGAGCAAGAAGAAGTACTCCCCCCTTTTTATCATACTGGCTAAGAATGTCATTGAAGTCCCTAACAACACACCATTTTTTAGAAGATTCATGCATTTGAAGATCATGATAAAGGGTTTCTAGATTTTCCCAAAGCATATAATGTTTAGACCTTTTGAGGACTAGCATAGACAACACTTAAATACCAAAGATCATGATTTGGACTTACCTGAACCATGGCATGCAATTCTTGATCGGAGTGTCTAAAGCCAGTGATGGAAACTAATGCAGTGTTCCATAACAGCACAATGCCCCCAGCTCGACCCACGGCTGGTACTTTGAGGAAATCATCAAAATCAAACTCATTGTTGAGCCTAACATGACTTGCCAGCTTGGTTTCTAGTAATGCCACCATGCATGGTGTATACTGGTGGAGTAATTCTCTAAAGTTTCTTTTGAAAGCAGGATTACTCCCTCCTCTTATGTTTCATACCACTATACTAAGGGGATGCATTACGGGTAGATGAGTTTGGGTAGTAGATTCACTAGGAATGGATCCTGCTATGGGGGAAATGAACTGAGAAGTAGCGTAGGTGTCAGTACCACTGCGTATTTCGCAATATTCGGGTTGACTGCTAGGCGAAGATCGAACGAACATTTCACCAGCACCACTGGATAGATGTGGACGTATTTTTGGTCCTCTATCTTGGGAAATATCATCAGAGAAGCTTGACGAAGTGTGGAGATTTCGGTGAAGGAGCCCCTCAAGCGTACCTCCAGAACCTCGGTCACTATCTGCTCTTGGGTTGGTATTAGAGGTTCCGTAGTTGGCTGGGCGAATGTTGGTGGTGCCGCATGGCCCTGTAGGGGAGTGGGGACCTAAGGAAAGAAGAGAGGATTGGCTTCGATTGCTATCATTGGCGTGAAGAAGGGAAGGACTGAGCATGGAATTTGGGGGTCCAGTGGGTTATAGTGATGGGGTAGGTTCCAGTAGGGGTGGATATGGTGATAAAGAGCCTGTGCCACTGCTCGAGCTAATGGGTTCAACATATTTTCCATCTAGTGATGGTTCATATAATTGTCTATGGTGAGTCTCATGCCTTTCATTATGAGTTAGGCCAGGAATTGCGATTTTGAATGATGATCATGGTATTGACTCCATTTATGTCTATTGTGAAGTGATTCCTTAGTCCATGTTCTATCCACGATTGGGTCTGATGGAGTGGATGGAGAGGCTGGGTTGCTATAACCATAGGATGTTGAGCAACTAGCTGGGGAATGTGATGGGAGGAGTGCAGGGTCGGTCGAAGAGGGGGGTTGAGGGGAGGTAGTTGCTGTGAGTAAGGACGATTGTTGAGGGAATTGATCGGACACAATATGCTGAGTAAGGGTAAAAGAGCGTGAAGTGAGAATAGTGTGAGGAGACGTTAATGCTGATGATTGGAAATTAATGTGCCCAGGTTTATAAAGGTGAGAATTATTCTAATGGGAAGTCATATGAGAAGTGGGAGTGGAAGGTATTTAATTAACTTCATGCATGCCTGTTGCCACTTGTTCTTTTTGGAATGCCACGTGGGGATGGTTACGTGAGGAGGAGGGTGAAGCGAGGTCTAAGGGTGGCACAGTAAGGAATTGGCCAGGGCTATTTTGGTCTTTATAATCTTTAGAGAAATTACGGGGTTAAGTCCCGCTCTAGATGCCACGGTGGAACCACATGTCCTTTTCTTACGCATGATTTCTATCATCTTTTGAAAGTTTGGAATAGCTCCAACCTTGGAATTAGGGGCATGCAAAGTGTTCGTATAGGTGGAAGGCTCGTCCATGAGGTGGGACGAGGATGCAAAGTTTTTTATGAAAATGTTTGAGTTATACCCCCTTCTTTCAAGATATGGGTTGAATTTGAAGGTAGAGAAATGTCTAGGGGCTGCTTAGACTAGTTTGAGGTAGAAGTAGAAGTAACAAAAGGAGACTGTGCAGAGAGAAACTTACCGATTGATGCAGAGAAAATTTTGACATTGATTCCTCGACTATTTACTTGTTGTATTGGGGGTCAAATTGAGCTCTGGTTTCCTCGTCGATGAATAAGAGGTCTCTTTTTTGGAAAAGAGACTATTTGCCATTCTCGCGCTCCCTCCATGGTAGGTGCTGAAGGGGAGATCTGATCAGGAGTTACTGATGGAGAGGTGGGTGAGTTATTAGGTGATACAACTTTTTTTGGATGACCACAGTTTAGTTGACTGTGGACCAGTCTACCACAGGACTTGCACAGAAATCCCTCGCCCTTATAGATAATCTTCTGCATGTGAGACCCAACTTGGATGCATTGTGGTACTGGGTCTTCCATTGCTACTTCCACACATAAGCGAGCATAAGGACCTAGGAGTGTGGAGCTAGTGCATGCATCCACCTTCAGTAGTTTCCCTATCCCACTTCCAATTTTCCTTAGAAGTGGACCATCATAGGATTCAGTGGGTAATTGGGGCAGACGAACCCAAACGGTTGTGTGGGTTTGGGTGGCAGTTTTCGGCACAAAATTAGGCTCCCAGCAACGAACAGAGAGGAAGTGTCCATTGACGAACCACGGACCATTCTGGAGAACAAGATTCATGTTTTTCTCTTGTTGAAATTTGACAATGAAGAAATTCGAGCCCAAATCAATAAGTGAAAAAGCTTCAGTGGGTTTCCACATGTTTGAAGCTTTGATTTGAGATAATTATTTACTATGCGTTTTCCCATAAGTTTAATTATAAGGGAGAAGCGTCATGGCACATAGAGCCAAATTTTTTCATGTTACGATAATAGGATTGTAGTAATCCCATTAATGAGTTGCGCCTCGACTCTTGTGTCCTCATTGGATGTATCCAGATGACACTCCATCTCGTTATTGGCTAGATCCATGTCAATGCGAGTAAGATTAGTACAAAGTTTCTCCTTAAAACTGGACGGATTAGCCGTTGGTAAGTCAGGTGGTTCTGGTGAAATGGGTGAATTGGTAGGCGCAGTGTGAGAGGATATATCAGACATTGTTGTGTCCATTGGATGATGAGGGATTTGGGGTTTTAGAGAGAAGACAGAGAAAAGTGAGTAGAGACATATCTAAAATTTGAAATTGAAAGGAGAGGAACATCTTTATTGTTACATTATATTCTTTAGTGTCTTTTGTAATTTGTGTTGCATCTTCAGATATTAAATGTTTTTATAATATTTTGAATATTATGGCTTAATATATGTAAATATTAGTTTGGTCATTTTTGTTCAAAATACATAATTTTAAGTAATGGAGAATTTCATTATCAAATTAAAAGGGAAAAATAGCAATCCTAAAACTAAAGCCTAACGGCACTACTATTTTAATTTATATATGCTCCCCAATACACCAATTCATTGAGGTTAAATATTCTTCCAATATTTGAAATCAAGTTTTTATATTAGTATGGTCATTAGTATATTAGAAATATTAATTGAGAACATTGCAAGTGAAATAATAGTGTTTACTCATAAATTTCTATTTTCTAAAAGAAGAAAAAAATGAATCAAATGTGTGTCCACATTAGAGGCTATAACATTCCCGAAAATTTCTAAGCTAGCTTGGACTATTCTTCATAAGTGTACAGGGTCATATATATCAAAAAATTTTAAATTGCACATAAGTGTTAAGATTAATTTGTCAGTGTGGAAATAGATACATACATGAATCAAGGTAATAAGAATTCTCTAGCATAAAATTGAATTGAAATATAGGTATCTAAAATTTTGATTTTCTGAATGTCGTGTAGAACAATAACCCTTGGTAAAAACTCCAGTACAGAGCATTATAATACTTAATATACATTAATAAATTTGCATACAAAATTTAAGTTTGATATGTTAGTTTACTTATGATTTTACTTATACGAGGTTTAGGGTTCTAATATACTTTTTACAATAAGTTGATGTATAATAAAGGATAGTTGTAAGAAAATACACCCCCTAGCAAGGCTCGAACTTGCATCCCTAAAGTGATAAACCTAAGGTTTGATCCCAGACTAAGGATGTCACGCTTAATATTCATACTTATATATACACACATATATATGTATATATCTAAGTGTATATAATTTCAACTGAGACTACCAGGTGGCGTGGCACTCTCTCTAAACTACATAGATCCGCCCCTAGTTGAAAGTTTCTTACCATTTAAGTTTCAAGATATGAGTTTATAAAAGCTAGGTAACCCATTGACTTCTAAATTGTAGATATATATTAAAGCCATTTCCTAATTATTTGAAATGTATCAGATGTGGTTTAGGGTAATAAAGAACTTCAAATTTCCAAGTTCAAAGCATTTTATCGGCTAATTTTTCATAGGAAAAATTACAAGAATACCACCTTAAGAAGGGAAAATTACCCATAATTTTTTATTTACCATACTAACATTTAAATTACCAAAATACACCATTAAAAAGTTGACCAAGTTGTACTTTATAATTTTTTTAATTAATTAAATTCTAATTGGTTGTTACACCAATCAATGCAGTGCCTCGAGTGATGTGTTGTTTCAGTCACCAGACACATCTTCCCATTTTTTCATCTTTACTTTTCACATTTTTGAACCAAAATGTCTTCCCATTTTTCCAGCTTTACTTTTTTTTTTTTTCCATATTTTGAACCAAAAACTCTTCAGTGAAGGAAAACCAACATATTTTCTAAAGCTCCATATCCGTCTACACCACCAAGTAACTTGCACTAGACCCTACTTTTTTTTAAAAAAAAAAAAATTCTCGTATTAAAACAAAAATTTTGTTTGTTTGAATGAGTGTATATGCATTATAAATTTTTTGTTTTTGATTTTTTTTGGTTTCTATCTAGTGTTCTTTCACAAGTGCAAAGGAAAAATTACTATGGAGGACACACCTACACTTTTCAGTCAGCAGACGCTTCTTCCAATTTTTCAACCTTCACTTTTTATATTTTTTCAACCAGAAAGTCTTCATTGAAGCAAAACCAAAATTTATTCTAAACTCTTCATATCCGTCTACATTCCAGGTAACTCGCACTAAACTTTTTTATTTTAAAAAAAAATTGTTCTCCTGTTGAAACAAAATTTTTGTTTGTTTCAAAGATTGTATATGCGTTATATTTTTTTTTTTGAATTTTTTAAAATTTCTATGTAGTGTTCTTTCACTAGTGCAAAGGAGACTATGGAGGGCACACCTACTAAGAAAAGTCCAATATTTCAAAGTGATGTTATTTTCGTTGAGAGCACTCCTCGTTGTTGTTTTAAACCTAGCTTTGACTTTAGAGGTCAAGGTTGGAGCGTGAATTGGGGAACTAAAATCTTACATGGATGAATATTTCAAGAATATACTTAATGATATTAAGTTGATACAATGTGAAAGATTAAAGAATGAAGGAGTTGGTGCAGAGAAGGAATCATAGAAATTCATGTATAGACCTGTTGTTAAAAAATTTAATAGAACTTTGTGTGGAATGTATTATAACTGGTCTCCTTTTACCAGTATAATTGGTTAGCTTTGAAATGCAAAGTGGTATTCAAGAAGGTGAACATTATGATTTGTAACTGTTAGTAGCTTCGTTTGTAAGTCATGGTTAGATTTTTGATTAGATTGTTGATGTGTTGGTTAGTGTTCTTATTGTTGCACAATATTTTTGGTTATGAGACTAAACATTTTCGTATAACTGTTGGTAGCTTGGTTAAATTATTTTTATTATTTGTTTGTGGCAATATTATTTAATCATTTGGTTCGTGCATTATTATCTCCACATCTCTATCAATATACGTCACACGCAATGGATATTTTGAAAAGAAATTCGGGTTGAACCTTTTCTGATCTAAATAGACTTTTTACCTCCATGTCATTGTGGATTTTCAATGGTGGTGAATGCACATTTACAATATATTGTATTACCAACTCGACGTACATCGTCCGACCCTATTTTAGAAGTAATGACTCTAATCAAACCATCATAATTTGATGATGTATCATATAACACTCCTTCCACCTTATAATGAACAGTACCTGTGTAAAACACTAAATATATACTACAATAAACATCATATGGTGCACAATCAACATTCCAATGTTTCACACTATTAAAATACCATTCCAAATATAAAATTTTAGAGCTTCTTCTCTCTCGGTGCACGTTAGTGTGCACTAACTTGCACCATCGAAAACAGGAAGAGGAAGACCAGGCAAAATCACTCAGAAACAATAGTATGCAAAAATTATACAAGGAATCAGCATGAGCTTATTTGCTGGAGGATCCCATAGCAGATCTGAAAACAGCTCATAAAACAATGAGCTAGCAACACCAGGAAATAGCTCAGAAAGGGACAAAGGCAAGGAAAAGAGTGGAGCAATAGAGGAATGGGTGGATCTGGTGACACAAAAAGAAAGTGAACGAATTGATCAACCAACACTAGGAGAAAGCAATGGAATAGTACCTGGAAAAGCAACCAGAAGTGAAACCTTAGTCAAATCTATTTGCTACAAACAGATTAGCTACCCGAGGTATAAATCTAGCTTACATTGCACCAGCATAGTTGAGGGTGAGAAAGTAGTGGAGATAATGTCGGAAGATATTACTAAAGAAGAAGCTAAATGGAAACCTTCCATAGTTCTATATGTACTAGGAGCAGCCCCATCAATAGGAGTAGTGGAAAGATTCATGGCAAATGAAGGAACCTTCTCAGCTAAACTTGTGGTTCTATATCACTTGGATGGATGCTTTGTTGTTCGTTTTGCTAATGAAGAGGAGAAGGACAAGGTACTACGCTTAGGCCCTCATCACATGTTGAAAAGGCCAGTCTTAATGAAACCATGGACACCAAGCTTCAATTTGAAGGAAGAGATCCTTACCACTATACCACTATGGGTTAAGCTCCCTAATCTACCACTTCACTATTGGAATGCTGTGGTACTCAGCGAAATAGGGAGCAGCTTCGGTCAGCCACTCTACGCAGATGATTGCACTACAAATATAAGTAGAATCTCATTTACAAGGATCTTGATAGAAATGGATGTAACCAAACCACTTCCCAAATCAGTCAAAATACAAGAACCTACAGGGATTGTGTTTGAACAACCCATAGTCTATGAATGGAATCCAATCTTCTGCCAAAAGTGCCTACAAGTAGGACATTTATACCAAGAGAAAACAACTACAATACTAACAATGCTAGGGATGAGAAAGGGACAGAATCAAGGCCTAAGGAAAGAATGAAAGCCAACAGGAGTACCTCAAGCAAAGGATGCTATCACACAACAGAACAAGAACCCTACAGATAAGGAGAAAGGGGCTATGATAGATGAACCTGTTGAGGAAGAATGGCAAACAGTCAAGCATAAGTCAGGTAAACAAAAGAGCAGCCAAGAGAGACCTATGCAAGTTACTATCAGCATAGAAGGTTTGAAATCTAGAGAGGCTGGACAACATAGTGGCACAACAAAGGAAGTAAGTGGAAACCAACCTCCAGGAAATGATAGTAACCTGGAATATTAGAGGGTTCAACCAGGGGATCAAGCACAAGGAAATAAGGATGTTCATCAAAAAATAATGTTAGTTGTATAGCAATATATGAACATAGAGTTATACTAGATAATGTTGGTAAGATTATCAATAAAAGCATGCTAGGCTGGGAATGGATTGCTAATACAGATAGTAACACAAGGGGTAGAATTTGGGTAATCTGGGACACTACAAAAGCAAAATTTGAGAGCAAAGAAACATCAGCTCGACATATACATAGACGTTAACACTGATGCAGGAGGGGAAAAGGTTTCAATTCACAGCAATATATGGCCTGCATACCATTGCCACCAGGAGAACATTATGGGAAGCTCTGCTTAATTTGATTCAGAATATCAAGGAACCTTGGCTGATCATGAGGGATTTTAATGTTGTGCTGATACCAGAAGATAGGCCAGTTGGTAGTCCAGTCCAAGAAGCTGAAACAAGGGACTTTAATGAATGCATAACCCAACGTAATTTGGTTGAACTAGCAACAACGAGGAAAGAGTATACATGGACTAATGGACATGTCTTTAGCAGAATTGACAAAGCTACAGTGAATCCAAAATGAGTGATTAAAATGCCGCTAGTACAAATTCAGATAATGGAACCACCATTCTCAAATCATTCACCCCTATGCCTCATAGTGGAACAACACATGGCCAGCAACAAGGCACCATTCAGGTTCTATAACTGCCTCACTCAACATCCAAGCTTCCACAGTAAGGTTATACAGGGCTGGCAAAAGTAAGTAATAAGTATGAAGGATGTGTGGCACAATCTAAAGACTGTGAGAAGCCAAATGCTAGAGCTTACAAAAAGGAGTTCTCAGGAATCACAAGAAAGGTTGAACAAAAGAGAGAGCAGTTGAAGGACATACAGAAACAAATGGTAACACTGCCCCTTCAACAACAGTTGATAGATGAGGAAAAAGCAATTAGGAAAGAATTTATGAAATGGAGTCAAATTGAGGAAGCCATCTACAAACAAAAATCAAAGAGTGGAGTGGCTCACATTGGGGGATTCTAACACCAAGTACTTCTTTGCAAGCATGAAGAATAGGAGAGCATGTAACCATATTAGCATGCTAACAAAGGATGATGGAATTGTCTTGAGGGATTCAAAACGAGTCACTGAGGAAGTTGTGAGTTTCTATCATAAACTGCTTTGCCAAACCAATCCTAAGATGATTTCAGCCCAACAGAATATCTTGAAAGAGGTACCAGTTCTAACAAGAGATCAACAACTGATGCTAATCAAAGATTTCAACAAAAGAGAAGGAACTAGCAGCTCTTAAAAGTATTGATGACAATAATGCGCCAGGAGGAGATAGTTTCAATTCACACTTCTTTAAGAAAACTTGGTCCATTATAGGGCAAGATGTCACAAAAACAGTGTTATAATTTTTCCACAGCATTGAGATGTTCAAGCTTATCAACAAGACAACAGTCACTCTCATACCTAAAGTAAAGCACCCCAGCTCAATTAAGGACCTATTTCATGCTGCACCACCATTTACAAAATAATATCCAAAATGCTTACTCATAGATTACAAGGTGTCATGGAGTTCTTTTAGATCCTAGTCAACCAGCTTTTTCCCAAGGAGAATGCTAACTGATAATGTGATACTAAGTCATGAGCTGATCAAGGGTTGTAGGAGGAAGGGGATATCACCAAGATATATGTTTAAAATAGATATGCAGAAGGCATATGACTTTTTGGAATGACACTTTCTTAGGGAGGTACTGTTTACAAATGCCTTCAAGATTCATTGAATGGATCATGCATTGTGTAACAACAGTGAGCTACTCAATTATGGTGAATGGTAATCCTAGTGCACCTTTTAAGGCAAAGAGAGGAGTTAGACAAGGTGATCCCCTATCACATTATCTATTTGTGCTAGCAATGGAATACCTAACAAGATCCCTGAAGAAGCTGAGAGTGCAAGAAGGTTTTAAATTTCATCCAAGATGCTAAAAGCTACATATAGTGCAACTAAGCTTTGCTGATGACCTGCTACTTTTTAGTAGAGGGGACCTACAATCAGTAAAGCATGTATATGAGTGCTTTCTGGAATTTTCAAAAGTGTCTGGCCTAGTAACAAATCAAAACAAAAGCAACATATACTTTGGAGGGGTGCATGAGCATGTACAACAACAGATACTTCAACTTATAGGTTTCAAAAAAGGATCCTTACCTTTCAAATACCTAGGAGTACCACTCAGCACAAAAAGATTGACTATTCATCAATGCTCACCCATGCTTGAGAGGATGGAAGATAGAATTAAAGTATGGACAGTGAATATGCAAGAAGGCTTCAATTAGTGCAAAGTGTGCTGCTATCTATACAAAACTTCTGGTCCTAGATTTTCTTGATCCCTAAAAAGATCCTGAAACAAGTGGAATGAATATGCAGGAGGTTCCTATAGACAGGAGAGCACCAACACAAAGGAAAAGCTCCTATTGCTTGGGATATAATATGCATGCCTAAAGTAGCAGGAGGACTCAACATATCTGAAGTCCAATGCTGGAATAAAGCAGCCATTTTAAAACATCTATGGAATCTGGCTAAGAAGAAGGATAAGCTATGGATAGAATAGATTCATGTATACTATCTGAAGGGGAGAAAGCCATGGGAAGTCCAAGTCAAACAAGCTTCATGGGAAATTAAGAAGATCCTACAAGTTGGTGCATAGATGGAAGCAACCAATATACAAAGGAAAATGATCATGGATGCAAACTCTTACTCAATCAAATAAGTCTATCAACTCTTCAGAGGATCCTTTAACAAAGTTCCTTGGAGAAGGTTGATTTGCAATAATAAAGGGAGTCCTAGACGGGTGTTTATTCTTTACATGAACTTACAAAGGAGGTTATATACTAGAGATAGACTTGAGAATTGGGGAATTAATACTGAAAGAGTATGTGTTCTCTGTAATACTGAAGATGAATCACACCAACACTTATTCTTCACTTGCAACACCTCTAAATAGGTATGGAAACAATTATTAAAATGGTTATCCCTCAACAGAAAATGCCAAAGCTGGGATGAAGAGATCACATAGGCAATATAACATGCAGGGAAGAAAGATTGTAAGTCAGATATATATATGGTCACCTTGGCTGCAGCTATATACTTTATATGGTAAGAAAGGAATTATAGAATCTTTCAACAAAAGACTAGGAACATAGAGCAGTTAGTGAGGTTAACAATATAAGAGATACACTATACATGCAACCCAATGCCGAGAATGGCAAGTTTGCTAAGCAATTTGAATTACTATCCTTAGAATAATTAACAACTGAGGAGTAGAAGTCAGTAGCTGAGCCTTGAGAGTGGAACATGTCCATCTCTTAGGTTTCAAAAATGTATATATTGTCAAATTCGGTAAGACAAATATAGTTACCAAAAAAAAAAAATCTTGAAAGCCATTTGTTAATTCCACCATTATATGAACCAACTTAACCCATACCTATTCGATTAACACAATTAAAATACCATCCAAAATACTAACTTCAAACATGTTCTTAATGCCACCATTATATAGACCAACTTTACGCCACAACAGTTGGATTACCACAATAAAAATACCATTCAAAGTACCAACTTCAAACCATTTGTTAATGTCACCACTATATACACCAACTTAGCCCCAAAAATGTTGTGTTAATTATTCTTAATTTAATTTATTTCAAACCCATAGTCATTGTTATTTGAAAAAAAATGACTTTGTATTTCAAAAATTCAATTTATTATTTTATTGATTTAAGTATAAATCAAATTCTCAAGATTTTAGAGTCGCCACCTAATTTTAACGATAATTAGGAAACCATTAAATCATTTTAAAAAGACTTAAACAGAAAAAGTCCTTTTAAACTCCAAAGAAAAGGTCCGGGTTCACATTTCCATTTCGAGAAGGTTTTACGCACTCGAAATGACCGCTAGCACGTGGTTATCTGACGATTAGAAAATTTTGACTAACTTTGAAAATTTGATTTAAAGGATTAAAAGAAAACTTAAAACATATTTGAAAATTCTAAAAAAAGAAACTCAACGACGTTCTTTGACTAATTAAACTAAATGTCGAAAATCTTTTTTTTAGACTTAACTAACTTAGACAAATAAAATTTCATAAGCATTTAAGAATAATTAAAAATTTAAGGTAAAATACCCTTCGAAAATAATTATAAAATAATAAAAAATAACATAGATGGTTTTGACATGTTGAGAAATTTAATTAGATTATACAAAAACTAATAAAATGTTAGTGTTAAACAAGCAACAAATAACATAAGCAAATGTATATAACATATGAAAAAAAAATATATTGGGCTTGGCAGACCCAAATCTTCTCCTGTCCTAATTTGCTAAAGTTTGGACCTGCCTGGCCCATTTAAAATTCTTGCTACTGTTGCTGAAGGAGGTTTGGCCTATGTCCCTTTTCTGCCTGCATACACCAGTTGTATACATCTGGTATACTAATGCATACTCTTATGCTATTGCTTCCAAAATAGACTGTATCCAGCCCCATTAGCTGAACGCAGCCAAGGCTGACTAGAATGGGATTTGGGCCTCCGTGGCCCATAAAAAATGTACAACAGAAGGGTTCATTAAACCCATGGACAGAGGTCCCATGCAATCAAGAAAGAGAAGTAAACTAGCACACAACTAAGAGACTAACTGAGACATAATTTGACTAAAATGACTCCTTTTGTCAATAGACATTTATCTAGTCTAGAGTAATAAAAAATAACATGAAAGGCATATATTTAAGCAAAAACAAACTACGGAAGATTCAGAACCAGTGAAACAATGGTGGACCAGTATGTAACAAAGGAATAAAAATTCAACAAGTTCCAATTCTAAATCCCTAAACAATAAACACAAGATTGGATAATGAGATAAATATAATAACTAAGAAATAAGAATCACATTGCCAAAAACAACTAGCAGATCTAGACTAAGAAAAATGAAACCTTGCAAGAATAATCATTGGACATCTAAGAATCTAAAGAAACAAGATATGAATGCACACAGGCAGTTATCCAACTATAAGCATTTGGAAATAGTTTCCACAGATGAGCAGACCCACTTATACACTTAATCAGTGCAACTGACTAACACAACATTAGACATGAAATATTATGTAAGGCATCTTATAGATTTTGTCAAGTTATGACTCCACTGAACTAAACATAGAGGTTTAATGCCATAATACTACTAACCATTAGTTAACAGAAAAGAGAATTTCAACTTAATAGTTTGAATGCGAATATCTTACATAAAATGAGACTTAAGAATACTTACCAAATTAAAATTGAAGAGATGCTAACAAGCATGAAGACAAATGATGTTAATCAGACTCAGACAAGATAGGCCAATTCCCATGTTTTAAGGACCTTACTTTTGACGTTAACAAGCCTTAACAATGAACCATGTTAAGAACTAAGGGGAAACAATGATCCATTCCGTAAAAACATGGTAATGTTTTTCAGACATGATTTAAATAGCACCTGAAATTCTAGCAACTAAAAGAGGACATTTAGATTGCAAATAACGAGTTCGAAAATGAAGTGGTATGAACTCAAAACAGATAGGATAAATTAAGTGAAACAAAAGCTAAGAGAAATGGAATCCCAACCTGTGATATACTTGAATCAAAACAACAACTTTGGCATTTCGAATGAGAAAATAACATCAAAATCGAGAGACAAAATCAAAAAACTATTTCATGTTAACAAAGTAATGGGATTTGACTGATTAAGTGATCAAAAAAGACATCAAGAATAATAATAGTCAGGACTCAGGAAACTTTTCACAGTAACCTTAATGCACTTTCACGTAGTAGCAGACTTTAAATAAGAAAATCTTAACTTCCAGTTCACATAAATGAAAGCAAAACTCCAGGAAGGGGAAGTTCTAGACCACAGTGTAACTAAGCTGGTCAATGCTCTTAAACAAATTAGGAAATTTCAGAAGAAAGGCTTAAACAAAGAAACGTACAGATAATAGCAAGTAAATCTGGAATTTGAACATTCATGAACTCAACATGATGATTTGCGGCCTAAAAACTTGAACTTTAACAGCTACCAGATAACGACAGGAAGAAATGAACACAACGACAAGCTAAAATCAGAGGAAATAATGAAGTATATAGGCTTCTATAAAGCTAAAACTTGATTTATCTACCATACGCGGACCACATAGACAGGTATGTGTTGAGATTCAAAATCGATAGGCCAACTATATTAAGTCTCTCATACTCAACTTGAAATGATATCAAGAACATATACAAAATGAATCAGGAAGCAACTAGAAGGCATCAATGTTAAGTAAATCATCAACGAACCAACCAAACACAGACCCAAGATTCTTCATACGGATAATGAGATGGAAGAACACGGGTAAGGATTAGGGATTACCTCTTTGCGTGCAGTGAACTGGAAGGCTTTCCACCGCCAAAGTAAACTCCGACAAAACGAAAAGAAGCCGAATGTAAGGACCCGTTAGATATTTTAAGAATTGGTCCTGTTATTTTCTTAAAATATCCCTCTCTTAATAATTTTAGTAGATATTTCGGACCATTGGATAGCTAAAACTATTTAATTTATGGGTAAGAAATGACATGGGTTACTGCAATGTAGCCATTATTCTTTCTCCTTCTTTATTATTATTATTATTATTATTATTATTATTATTATTATTATTATTATTATTATTATTATTATTATTATTATTA
>JAABOM020000096.1:682387-695745 GCA_011800125.2 Solanum clarkiae
ATTGTTGTGGTTGGAGATTATGAGTGGACTTGCTTGTGGAATTCATATCATGTTCATTCATTCCATGACATGCATATTTGCATTGATTTCGGATATTTATATGAGTGAGATGGAAAATATTTGGACCGAGGTCTTTACTGGTCGAGATATGATGCCGAGGTCTTTGTCAGCGAAATTACGATGTTGAAAACTTTATGATGATATTGTGATGTCGTGGTCTTTGCCGGTGAATCTATGATGATATTGTGATGCTGAGGTATTTGCCGGCGAATTTATGATAATATTGTGATATCGAGGTCTTTACCGGTGATGATGTGATGTTGAGATATTTTCAGTGATGTTATAATACCGAGGTCTTTGCCGGTGATTATTTGCATAAGCATTGCATTTCACCCATGCATATTAATGCATAGCACGATGTTATTCTTGTGATTGATTGTGCTATCATTTTTTGCTTGTGCTTTGGAATTGTGATATGGTGAAATACCATTTTTATTATGTATTATGTATTGTTGGGCTGAGCTAATTTTCTGTGCAGGTTGTAGTCGTGGAGAACGATTGGAATGAAAGGAGTTGGTGTACTCTATTAGACTTACTTTGTTTTGTTAGTTGACTTGCTCGGTACCGCGTGGTATTTGGTACTAACCCCTTGCTTCTACACCTGTGTAGGTTGTGAGCTTGGACAGTGAATAGTATTTTCCCTGATCCTCCGAGGCTTCTCAGGAGACGTAGAGAGGGAGTTGTTGTCATCTGGCTGAATCTCTTGTTCCTATTTCTTCTGTACTTGTTCTATTCGAGAAGAAGGACAATTTGGACTTGTATTTCTTTGATTTTCTGTATTATTAGTGGCTTGTACTCGTGACAACCAAATCCTTGGGTGGTATTTTAGTTTATAGAAATTCTCAGTTTTAGTTATCTACTCTAGTTAATTATTTTCGCGCGATATGTTTATTATCCTTTTGAGTTAAGGCTGACTTGTTCTAGTGGGATTGAGCAAGTGCCATCACACCAATTTTTGGATCGTGACAAAGACCTTCCTCTAAAGCCCATAATTCTTCCTCCAAACTAGCCTTCTCTCCTATCTCAAATGAAGCTGCATAAATACACTCCCATTTCCAATTTTTTATACAGAAGCCACATGCACTAAGGCCAGGATTTCCTTTAGAGGAACTATCTGAGTTGCATTTAAATCATCCCTCTGACAGACAATCCTAGAAAATTAATTTAGGGACAACTATGAGTTTATACCCTCCCAAATGATCCACCAAACCAGCCCACTCTTGTGGAATGTTCATTAGCCAAGGATTTTTAAATCTAGCTAATCTGTGGGGATTCCTACTAGTTTCCAATGCCACTCCCTGAATGCTACAATGCTCTCATGCTTTATCTTCTTTCTCCTTTTCCTTAAAGCCTATAAAACAAAACAGGGGACAACATTTAAGACATACTTTAATTTGCTAGAACCCTTTACAGTCCACCATTTATAATGCTCTCCTTTAGGTCATTATAGGGGCACTGCGTCCCTGCACCCTTTGACAAAAAATTTCAAACCTGTCGTACTGCAGGACAGGTCAGAAACAAATGGTGAAAAGTTTTATCTACCATTTGATCACAACAAGAACAAAGGACTTCATCCACCACACCTATTCTAGTAAAAAATTTTCCAATGTGAATTCTTTTTCTAAACAGCCTCCAAATAAAGAAGACACCTTAAAAGATAAACCTTTCTTCCATATTTTATCAAAATACTCATATGAAGGAGCTAGAATCCTTAAGATTCTCCACGCTGACTTCATTGAAATTTCCTAGACATAATAGGCATCCAATAAGCATAATCAGAGTCACCTGACACATTTACCTCTATATTGTTTATAATATGATCCACCAACTCTCAAGGAAAAGCCTTCCTCAACCTAGTCTCATTCCATTTTCCATCTATCAACAACTGAGCCACAACTTTTTCTATCATCTCACTAGAGTCAGACACTGGAAGATGTTTTACAAATACTTTATAATATTGTCAATTTTTATCAATATTGCATTCCACTTATTTGACCAAGAATACATAAAGGAGTTGTAATTGAAGGATTATTTCTGCATATTATGGTTATTCGATAGTATTTAAGGATTATTTGTGTCTCATTGTTTAATACTTCCTCTTGATTGTTAATAAATTTAAAATTTGAAATATTAAAGTTATGAACTTTTATTAATGGCAAAAACAAATTATGTTGAATTCCTTATCTTCCTTCCACTATACTAAGAAAGTATTTTTTTAAAAAAAAAAATAATATAATGTATTAAACAAATAAGGTAAACATTGAGGTCTATTGAGATTAATATCAACCTAAGTTTTATTTCAAATTTTAAATATAAGACTTTGATGAAAGGGAATCATTCAACCGCAAATGGTTGTGAACTAAATAAATTTCTAAATACACATAAAAATGGATAGTCTAATATGACATAAAAATGAACACATAGAGAAATTTAATTAAATTGATGATATTTTAGATGTTTACATAATCTACTTAATTAAAAAATTCTCTCACACATTATTGCACACAATCATCTTGAGATTACATTGATTTTCACCCTTATAAATTTACTTCAAATTCATCAATCAAAAGGGGAAAATGTGCAAAAACAAGACAATGGTCACATCTTCTTCTTCATCTTCCTTTGGCTCAACACTAGCCTTATGTATAATTGTTGGTTCCTTAATAACACCAAGTACAAGTAACCCCTTGTCCAAAATATGCATCAAATCCAAGAATCCAAAGTTTTGCTTGCAAGTATTTGGCTTAAATCCTCATAGGAGTCCTTTTGAGTTGACACAAGAGGCTATCAACTTAGCATTGACAAATGCCTATGAGACGGTAAACAAGATTCACATCTTTATAGATCAGGCAAAACACCATGACTTAAACGCGATATATAACAAATGTTTGAAGTATTACCAATCGGTCATTGATGGTTTAGAAGATGCAGATGGGTACTTTTTGAAGGATGGTCTATATGGTGCTGTGAATGTTGTAGGAAATAGAGCCCAAGTAAATGCTTTTCTATGTGAGATTCAATTTCAAGGAAAATTAGGTTATGCTTATGACTCCACCCTTACAAAGGAGAACAAAAATTTGGGGATTTTTGGTAGTATTATTGTGTCTGCTGTTGGTCTTTTATATAATTCTACATTAGTAAAACAATAGTATGTAATAAAAGTTATGTATTAGTGCAAGAATGTCAATATGAAAATAATATTTTTTTTCATTTTGTATTTTTTAAGGGGGAATAGAGTGAAATTCGAACTCTCATTACTAGGGTGAAGATGTGGACATTTATCAAACAAAGCTACATCCCGCCACTAGGAAAATGATTTGTTAAATTAGGCTATTGTTTTGATTATCCATGACAATTTTTGACATTGATAGTATGAGATCGGGGTAGATGTATAATAGAACTTATATGTAGTTACTCGATTCAATAGTTATGGATCAAATAGTATACTCTCTCTATTTATTTATATTAAGAACATAAATAAAATTCCCAACTCAGGACTCGCCATTCAAATGGGAGTATAAATACATAATGATGACCAAATAAATACTTTTATTATAATAAACAAAATAACATACAAAGTCTTTACAAGAGATTAAATATAAAATATCATAACACAAATACACGATTAATAATATATCCCAACAAAGGAAAATTACATTGACTCCCTTCTTTTCCCCTTTTTTTAAAAAATAATATTTTATGAAAAATATATAATTTTTTATACGAATGGGCAGTTAATTGCTTATGCCCATTCAAAAAATATATATAATTTTAAAAATAAATTAAGAGAGGTAAGCTTTGAATTATATTGATTTGATCCCTTTTTGTAAGTTAAAGGAAAATGGAAAATCTAAACATAGCATAAAAATGAATATATATAGAAATTTAATTAAATCAATAATAGTTCAGAATATACATAATCTACTTTTTTTTTTTTGACATCATATACATAATAACTTAAATGAACAATATTCTCTCACAGATTATTGCTTGCAATCTTTGCGAGAAATAGCTACAGTTACATTAAATTTTAACCCTTATAAAATTAGTAAAATCCACCAATCTAAAGGGGAAATGAGCAAAAACAAGACAATGACAACATCATCTTATTCTTCTTCTCCCTTAGTGTGATTGTATGAAGGAAAACATATTCCACTTAATTAGATTAGCTTAAATAATTTCCAAATCAACTTATTTTCTTTAAATTCAAGAAAAATGACTTACCTCCAAAGAGTAGGAGAAACATTTAGTTTTTCCACCCTCTTACTTTAGTTTTCCCCCCCTAACTAAAATGACTTACTCTTTTTCAACCTCTTACTTTAGTTTCCCCCCCTAACTAAAGTCTTGGGTATTGATTCTTGATATTAATTCGAGATCCGCTTCTTGAATCTTTATTCGGTTCAACTCTCAACCTCAATTTGAGATCCAACTCCTGGATCTCAAGTCGACTTGAGTTAGATTGGAGTTGGACCCTGATTTGAGTGTTGAATCCAAGTCAAGATTTAAGGTTGGATCTTGGGTAGAGTATCAGGGTGAGATTTCGACTCAGATGTTAGAGAAGGGTTTTGAGTCGGGTATCAGAGTGGGGTTCAGGTTGAGATCAGATGCTAGGTTAAGTGGCAGGTTCAAGTCTTGAATCGATTGCCAGGATCGAGTGTTAGGATTGAGTGTCAAGATCAGATCTCATTTAAAAATTTGATTCAAGTTTGATGTTGGGATCAAGTTCCAGTATAATAGTCGAGTCTCGTGGTCAGATACCGATTTAAGATTTGGGTTCTGAGTCAAGAGTTGACATTAAATCTCGACTTAAAAGTTGAGTCTTGAGTTTGGAGTTGGAGTTGGGTCCCAATTTAGAAGTCGAGTCCTAAATTGTAAAGTTAGAGCCGACTCTCGAGTCTAGGGATAAAATCAAAGTTGAGTCCCGAGTCCTGAGTCAGGGTTAGATCAGGGTTCGAAAGTAGAGTCCTAGTAAAGAGTTAGAGTTGAATCTCAAATTGGGGTCAAGATTGAGTCTTTAGTCTTGAAGTTGAGTTCCAAATTCAGAATTAGAGTCGAATCTCGATTTAAAAAAGTCAAGGTTGGATCCTAGTTTGAAAGTCGAGTATAAAGTCAAAAGTTAGGGTCTAGTCTAACTTTGGGGGTTAGGATTGGGTCCTAATTTGAAAGTCAGATTCTAAATTAGGAATCGAGAGTCAGATCCTAATGTGAAAGTCAGAATTTGAATCAAGAGTAGAAATAGGATCCCAATTCAAAAGTCAAATTCTAGGTTGAGAGTGGTGTCGTGGGTCAAGATTGGGTCTTGAATTGAGAATAGGGTCGGTTCCTAGTTTGAAAGTGGAATTTTGAGTTGAGAGTTGGAGTTGGTCTAGGTTCTCTATATCAAGGTGAAAGTTGGCTTTTGTGTCAAGTGTTAGGGTCGAATTCTGATTCGTAAATCAAATCTCATGTTAGGAGTTAGGGTTGGATGCCAATTTGAATGTTGAGTCCTGAGTTGGGAGTGGGGATTAGATCTTGACTTGGATCTCATGGTCAGATCTTGAAGCGATCATTGAGGTCGTGTCTCAATTTAGATTTTGTGGTTGGATCCTAGTTTGAATGTTAGGTCTCGGGTTGGGAGTCGAGCTCAGATCCTTGGTTAAGTGTTGGGATTGAATCTCAGATTCATCATCAAGATTGTTTCTCGGTTTGGATGTCGTGTTGGGTTCTAAATTAATTATTGAAGTTAGTTTTCGAGTCAAAAAGTATTTTCTACTCTCTAGTAAAAAAAGGATATTTTTTGGAAAATATTTTTTATTTACCAACCAAACAATTATATTTTTCAAAAAATATTTTCACTCGTCAATCAAATATGGAAAAAAAAAATTAAAAACCAACTTGTTTTCCAAAAATTATTTTTCTTCATACTAAAAACACTATAAGATACCAGAATTGAAATTTCAAGCTTTATGATTTCGATTTAATAATTTAGTATATATGAAACAACACATGACATTATGCTCTACTAATCCAGCTAGACCAAGGTTGCAACATTATTATTTATATTTTTGGAATCTTATATTTTCCAAAAATAGCTTAGGTCAGGTGGAATAATGAGCTATATAGTTAATAGTTTATATTAGTGTCTACTAAAGCTTCTCTAGGTAAGTCATAGAACTTGGTCTTTTTGGGTTTTGCAGTTTTTATTTTCTTGTCTTGGTCAAGGAGAGAAGTAAAATTCTGCTTGGTGTTTGTTGGTGTCTTGTCTAGTTGATAGCCAACTTTACAGATAGACCATCAAATGCAAGAATACACAAGACAAGACGCCAATGAACAACCTTGCAGAATTTTATTTCTTTCATCGATCAAGTCAAGAAAATAAAGACTATAAAACCCAAAAAGACCAAGTTCTATAAGTTTCCTAGGGAAGCTTTAGCAGACACTAATAAAAACTATTAACTATATAGCTCATTATTTCACCTAACCTTAAGCAATTTATCAATTAGGACAAGTACCAAAATAGCTTAAGGTTAGATGAAATAACGAGCTATATAGTCAATATTTTACAAGGAAAAGGCTCGAATATGTCATCAAATTTTAACAAAAGTGTAACACCCCTTATATTCTTTCTATCTGATTTGGATGAGCTTGTGTAGAGAATTGCTGAAAAAAAATTGAGAAAAACTACAGAAGCAGGATTACGAGGGAGGTTTACGAGTCATAGGGAGTTTTATGACTCGTACACCAAGTTTATTACCTAATTCTAGTAACTCAAGTTTCAAGTCTCTTCAACATTACGAGATGAGTTTACGATTCGCAGAGGAGGATTTCGTGATGAATTCCTGCGAGACAAATTTCCAATCCCATTGTTCACGAAAGGTGGGCTAAGACTCATAGATTGGACTAGACTCGTAGACCAAAGTTTCATATCAATTTCCAGTCACCCAGGATTTTCAGACTTCTAGTCTACGAGAGTGCCTTACGACTTGTAGATTGCTCTACGAGTCGTATACGGGGTTTTGTAAAACCTGTCGACAATTTTAATGACGGGTATTTTTGTCTATTCCACAACCTATTCCACTAAACCCTAGATGTTTTTATACTTGATGAGGTCCTAAAATTAACCCTAAGGGCATTCATTACTCATTCCACACCTTGGGTTTCCTTGAGAACAAGTGGAGAAATAGAAGAAGCTAGGGTTTTCACTCAAGAGCAAGGATTGAGTTGAAGATTGATTTTCCTTCATTCTTAGATATGTAAGGCTTACAAAAGTGTGAAATTAATCTCTTCCTTCACATGCCCCTTCATCATCTTCTTGAGTTAAGATTTTGGGAAAAGGATTTGAGATTATGAGAAATTTTACTATCTTAATATTGAAATCCTTGCATCTATCATGAGGTCTTGTAATACTACATGAGATAATCTACTACATTGCATGGTTATTTACTAAGAGATTGGTACATGTATTTCATACTTGATAGCATGAACCCTAAATCATACGATTTTGCAAAATTCTATTCGTATCATTGAATATTTGAGTTAATGTAAATTGAGCATTTAGAGTTGAGTAATTTAAGCATGAATGAATATGATGACCATGTTGCATTGAATCATGAATATTGCTACATATGAATATCTTGCTTGCATTATATGATGAGTAAATTGAGTGAGTCTAAATGACCGTTTGAGTCTGAGTTAAACTTGATGACTTGCATTGATTGAATGAGTTGATGAATGACTGAGATCAGTTGAGATGATACCCTAAAAACGGGTTGAGCTTTGAGTTGATTTACGAGTTGATTGATGAGTTGATTAATGAGTTGATTGAGGAGTTGAGCATATTTTAGTCTTGAGAGGAGTATCAAACATCAAGCGGGGAGAGAGTACACTTCTACTTGAACTCACAAAACTATGTTTCTAGTATAGGATAGTCATTACAGCTAGCCTGACGACTCTAGTCTCGCAAGTGGACATTTACCTTGGATCCAAGAGAGAGTTGATCACCCTTTTTGTGGAAAGTTAAGGGAGAGCATGACAACAATGTTGATTTGTTGTGCATCATCTAATTAAAGGTAGTGAGATGAGGATGTCAGTTAAGAGAAACTCCCAAGCAACATTGATTTGAGCATGAGATTTCAAACTGAGTCCATTTTGCTGAGCCTAATTTAAAAGCATGATTTTTCTATAAAACTTGCATATTTAGTCAAGCATGAGTTGTTAAGTCAAATTGAGTGAGTCGAACTTTATTTTCTTGAGCCATTTTACATACTAGTATATTTCATGTATTGATGTCTATTTGGACCTGCATCGTTTTATGATGCAGGTACAGGTGATAGAGAACTTCTTCCCGCTCATCGTTTAGGTCCAGTTCAGTACACTTCCACATTGGTGAACCCTCCTTACTTACTTTCTGGAGGAGCCCTGTTATCTTCTTATTATTGTTGAGTACTTTATTTTCTTTGATTTGAGGTGTCCTTGGCCTGCCATGGCACCATTCTAGATTGTTGAATAGAGGCTTCATAGACAATGGAGTAGAGTATTTAATGAGTATTTTGTATCTAAACTTATCTTCATTAAAAGCTATGATACAGTAAAATTATGCACTTATTTATCTTCTTGCATAGATGTCTTAATTTCTGAGTTATTCTTCCATTGTCGAGTTGATGTGATGATGAAGCCAAGTGGTTCTCTTGGGGAATCAGTAATGGTTCTTCAAGTGCTGGCCACGTCAAGGGTACCTGCTCGGGGCGTGGCACACTTGGTATCAGAGCACAGAGTTCAAGAGTCCTTGGGAGTTCATGAAGCCATGTCTAGTAGAGTGTTTTTAAGAATGTGTTATGCACCACACTTAATAAATAGGAGACTATAGGACATTAGGAATAGTAACCCTTTCTTGTGATCTGATTTCATGCGGTAGAGTTGAAAACTCTATTAAATTCTTTTCTAATTCGTGCGTTACGTGATTCTAGATCATGCTTCCTAGACACATTGTAACCTAGGGGAATGCTTCAGCTAGCACTGCTGAGAACCCTACTTCAAAGGTGCCTCCTATAATAGAAATGAGGGGCCGAGGTTGACTGCCCAGGACTACTAGTGTTCCCATGACGCTTATTGCTCCACCTTCTACTACCATAGATATTGACTTTAAAGGACCTATTGCTATGCTCACCCAATTGGTAGCTGCCTAGAACAGGAACCAGGGTTCACAAACCCCTAATTCTAGCTCTCATGAGCCAACAGTTGCCTCCAGACTGATAGACTTTTTAAGGATGAACCCACATGTCTACACTGGGTCTAAGGTTGAGGAGGACCCTTAGAACTTTTTTGATGAGATGTAGAAAGTACTGAAGACTATGCATGCGAGTAAGACTGAGGGAGTTGAGCTTGCTGCCTACCATCTCAAGGATGTGTCTGATGTTTGGTACAACTAGTAGGAGGAGAGTCAAGGTGATTAATGTTGAGCCTGGTACTTGGATAAGTTCGAGAGTGCTTTTCTCGATCACCTCTTTCCTCAGGAGTTGAGAGAGGCAAATGTTGAAAAGTTTGTGAATCTGAAGCAAGAGGGAATGACTGAAAGAGTATAGACTGAAATTCATCCAGCTGTCTAGGTATGTCCCAGAATGGTTCTGGATATGAGACCAAGAATAAGGAAATTTGTATCTAGTTTGGGCAGTCAGGTAAAAAGAGAGTGCAAGGTAGCATTATTGATTCTAGGCATGGATATCTCCAGAATGATGGTCTATGCCCAACAGACTGAGAAGGATAAGAAGAAAGACAGAGAGGAACATTTACATAAGAAGGCCAGATTAGCAGGGCCTAAGCCCAGTCTGAGAAAGCAGAGTAAGGGAGATAAGTCCTACTTCCAGAAGAGATCCTCTAGCTATGCACTATCTTTAGCCAGTAGACCAGCCTCGAGCCACAGATATGATCAGAGGTCCCAAGGTCAGTCAACTTTAGACCATAAGGTGCACGATCTCAAGCAAGTGCAACTCTTGGCTCTAAAGGGAAGCCACCTTATGGGAAATATGGCAAGATGCGTTTGGGAGAGTGTAGGTATGGAAGAAATGCTTGCTACAAGTGTGGTCAACCAGGTCACTTTCAGAGGGAATGTCCAATGTGCGACAATAACGCCCAAATTTCTACCACAGCACCACCGGAAAAGTGTAATCAGAGAGGTGTTAAACCAGGTGCAGAAAATGGGACAAACCATCTATATGTGAAGGGAAACCTACAGGAACATGAGGTTCTACCAGATGATATGACGGGTATGCTTCGAGTCTTTACCTTTCCTTGCTATGCTTTACTTGATCCGGGTGCAACTTGTTCTTTTGTGATGCCATATATGGCAAGTAGATTTGCGATTCCTCCCGAGAGTTTGCTTAAGCCATTTTCTGTTTCTACTCCTATTGGTGAGTTCATTCAAGCTAAGAGAATCTATAGAGATTGTGTGGTTTCCATCTATCATAGGGATACTCTTGTTGATTTGATTGAGTTGGAGATGGTTGATTTGATATGATCCTTGGTATGGATTGGCTTCACTCCTACTATGCCTCTATTGATTATTGAACTCGGACTGTCAAATTCTAGTTTCTGCATGAGCCTATTATTGAGTGCAGAGGAGATTTTGTTGCACCTAAAGATAAGTTTATTTCTTATGTTAAAGCCCGAAAACTAATCTCTAAGGGATGTATCTATCACCATGTGCGAGTTAAGTCTGATGATTTTGAGCCCCCTTCTCTTAAGTCTGTTCTGATTGTGAGCGAGTTTCCTAATGATTTGCTTGGAGTCCCTCCTGATAAGGAGATTGATTTCGAAATTGACGCACTACCCGACACCTAACCTTTTTCTATTCCACCATATAGAATGGCTCATGCAGAGTTAAAAGAGTTGAAAGAGCAGTTGAGAGATTTGCTAGAGAAAGGATTTACAAGACTGTCTCTCCATGGGGTGCTCTAGTCTTGTTCGTGAAAAAGAAAGATGGTTCTCTGAGGATGTGTATTGACTCCGCCAATTGAATAAGGTGACCATCAAGAATAAGTATCCCCTTCGAGGATTGATGATTTGTTTGACTAACTTTAAAGTGCTACTATTTTCTCTAAGATAGACCTCAGATCAGGCTATCATCAGTTGAAATTGAGAGAATGTGATGTTTTGAAGACAACTTTTCAAACTCGATATGGTCACTTTGAGTTCTTAGTAATGTCTTTTAGGTTGACAAATGCAACTGCAACCTTCATAGATTTGATGAACAGAGTATTCAGACAGTATCTCAACATGTTCGTGATTGTGTTCATTGATGATATCCTGGTGAATTCCAGAAATGAGGAGGAGCATGCGAATCACCTTAGGGTTGATTTGCAGACACTCCGAGATAATGAGTTATATGCAAAGTTTTCAAAGTGTGAGTTTTGGCTTAAATTGGTGTCTTTCTTGAGTCATGTGATTTCTAGAGATGGAATTCGAGTCGATACTCAAAAGATTGAGGCGGTCAAGAACTGCAAGAACAACCTCACTAAAAGAGATATGGATTTTTCTAGGATTAGCTAGCTATTATCGAAGGCTTCTTGAAGGGGTCTCTTCCCTATCCGCACCATTAACCAAGCTGACCCAGAAGAAGGTCAAGTTCCAATGGTCCGACGAGTGTGATAAACGTTTCCTAGAGTTGAAAGCGAAATTAACTATCGCACCTGTGTTGACCTTGCCTAATGGAATAGATGGGTTCGTGATTTATTATGATATCATGACCCAAATATTTGCCTGATGGCAATCCCACCAGAACAAGTCAGTCTTAACTCAAAGGGATAATAAACATATCGCGCGGAAGAATTAACTAGAGTAGATAACTAAAATTGAGAATTTCCATAAACTTAAATACCACCCAAGGATTTAGTTGTCACGCGTACAAGCCACTAACAATACATAAAATCAAAGAAATACAAGTCCAAACTTTTCTTCTCCTCGAATAGAACAAGTACAGAAGAAGTAGGAACGAGAGAGTCAGCCAGATGACAACAACTACCTCTCTACGTCTCCTGGGAAGCTTTGGAGGATCAAGGAAAATACTATTCACTGTTTGGGCTCACAACCTACACAAGTGTAGAAGCAAGTACTGAGTACCAAATACCACGCGGTATCCAGCAAGTCAACTAACAAAACAAAGTAAGTCTAACAGAATACACAAACTCCTTTCGTCCCAATTGATCTCCACGACTACAACCTGCATAGAAAGTTATTCCAACCCAGGATGCATAATACATAATAAAGATGGTATTTCACCATGTCACAATTCCAAAGCACAAGCTAAAAGTGATAGCACAATCAATCATAAGAATAACATCATGCTATGTAATAATATGCAAGGGTGAAATGCAATGCTTATGCAATAATCGCCGGCAAAAACCTCAGCATTATAACAGCACTAAAAAATATCTCAATACCACATCATCGTCGGCAAAAATCTCGGCGTCATAATATCATCATAAATATGCTAGCAAAGACCTCGGCATCATAATATCATCATAAATTCACCAGCAAAGATCTCGGCATCACAATAATATCATAAAGTTTTCAACATCGTAATTTCGCCGGCAAAGACCTCGGCATCATATCTCGATCGGTAAAGACCTCGATCCCAATATTTTTCATCTTACTCATATCAATATCCGGAATCAATGCAAATATGCATGTCATGGAATGAGTGAACATGATATAAATTCCATAGACAAATCTACTCATTATCTCCAACCACAATAATATATATATATCAAGAATATAGAATTCTCATCACTTAACCACATTTATCAATTCAAGTACCATAATAACACGCCAACTCACATTTACATTTTTAATCATCTCATTTCTTATAATATTAAAATAGTTCACGTATCATATGTAGGAGAAAGGAAAATTTAAGAATTCTACGAGAATTACAAAGTTTTGAAGTTCACTTGCCTAGTCACGGTTAATCTAACACTTTGGCCTTTCCTTTTTGAATGGAATCTGTAGCACCACGATCTAGTCAAGTAAATTATCACCATAAGATTTCAAAACTCACAAAACCCATATTACTTCATGACTTATCTAGACCCGAAGATCATTCAATTCTAATAACCAAGTTTCAAGTTCTTAAATTTTAAGACTAGGATTATATCTTAATGCCTTCAATATTTAAAATCTAGTGGTGTTTATATAACACAAACTCCCAAGATTAATATCAAAAACATATAAATGATATCCAAAGATAGACCATACTATTATCCAACATAAAATATTCCCACTTCTATTTGCAGCAAAGTTGTCCCTTTCAATTTGTCACTACCGTA
>JAABOM020000096.1:695845-727263 GCA_011800125.2 Solanum clarkiae
TAATTCTCAATAACAATAATATATATATATATATATATATATATATATATATATATATATATTTGTTGCATTATCTCTTTCTCTCTCCTCACTCCTTTCCTCCACTTTGACTATTCTTCTTAATTTTAACAATATAATATAAAATTATTTATTAATATTCAGAATTTGGATTTCAGAAAACATAAATATTTTTTTTCAAAATAATAACTTAAAGAAGTACACATACCAATTGAAAGATCACGATTGCTCTTGTAATGGCCACACTAGAGGTTTTCGCTAACTCTCTTTCTTCTTTTTCTTGTTTTCTAATATGATTTATTAGCTAAAGAATGTGAAGTATTTTATAGTACTCTAAGTTGGTTAATTTACCTAACTTAGTGAGGTAAGAAAACACTTTTCCTAACTTAGTGCAGTAAGAAAATAATTTACCTAACTTAGTGATGCAAAAATACTTTTCCTAACTTGATGACGTAAAATAAATCCTTAATGGGAATGATTATTACACAACACAATAATTGTTCCACTACTCTTGTCCCATACCATTAATAAGTCTAGAAACACATTGCATAATTACTCTCCCACTAATCATCATAAAATACGAAAAAGAGATTCCACTAATTTTTATCCCAACATGTCTTGTCTCCTTCAAGATTTTTTCTCCTCCCAACCTACAAGTTATGTAAAATAATGTGTAGTCTTAGTTATTGAATAGTCCGAAATGACTACTAAAATTTTATGAGAAGGACATTTTTAAAAAAATAATAGGATCGATTCTCAAAATATCTGATGGGTCCTTACATATGATGCTTCGAGGGTGGGGTTGGGATGTGTATTGATGCAGAGGGGGAAGGTTGTTGCCTATGCTTCTAGACAGCTAAAGGTACATGAGAAGAACTATCTCACTTATGACTTAAAGTTGGCAGCGGTGGTGTTTGCTCTCGAGCTATGGCACCACTATTTGTATGGAGCACATGTTGATGTAGTCACAGACCACAAGAGCCTGCAATACTTATTCACCCATAAAGAGCTTAATTTGAGGTTGAGGAGATGGCTTAAATTGCTCAAGGACTATGACATGAGCATCTTATACCATCCAGGTAAAGCTAACGTGGTTGTCAATGCTCTTAGCAGGTTGTCCATGGGAAGCACTGTCCATGTAGACAAGGAGCAGAGAAAAGTAGCCAATGAGGTCCATAGACTAACATGATTGGGAGTCCAATTAGATGAATCAGGTAAAGGAGAAGTTACTGTACATAATGGATCTGCCTCATCTCTATAGTGGAGGTAAAGGAGAAACAAGATCAAGATCCCATTTTGCTACAGTTGAAGGAGGATATACATAAGCAAAAGGTGATGGCTTTCGCCAAAGGGGGAGATGGAGTGTTGAGTATCAAGGTAGACTATGTGTTTCCGATGTTGATGGTGTTAAAGAGAGGATCATGGCAGAGGCACAACTCCGGATATTCCATCCACCAAGGGTCTACTAAATATACCATGACTTGATGAAAGCTTACTGGTGGGGTGGAATGAAGAGAGATATTACTGAGTTCGTTTCCAAGTGTACAAATTGTCAACAAGTTAAAGTTGAGAACCAAAGGGCATGTGGAGTGGCTCAGAACTTTGAGATTTCGGAGTGAAAATGGGAGATAATCAACATGGACTTCATCATCGATTTACTGAGGTCCCACAGATAACATGATTCGATTTGGGTGATAGTTGACAAGATGACTAAGTCAACCCACTTCCTGGCAATCAAGATAACTGACACTTAGAGGATTATGCCCGGTTATACATAAGGGAGAATGTCAGATCGCATGAAGTCCGTTTATCCAGTATCTCAGACAAAGGAGATCAATTTACTGCCCAATTTTAGAGGTCTTTTCAGAAGGGTTTGGGTATGAAGGAGCTCCTTAGCACTACTTTTCACCCTTAGCAGATGGTCAGGCAAAGCACACTATTCAGACATTGGATGATACATTGAGGGATTAAGCCATTGACTTTAAAGGTAATTGGGATGACCACTTGTCATTGATAGAGTTTTCCTACAATAGCAGTTTTCATTTGAGTATTCAGATGGCCCCATATAAGGCACTCTACAAGAGAAGGTGCAGGTCGTCGATTGGATAGTTTGAAGTAGGTGAAGCAGAGTTGATTGGAACAGACTTGGTTTATCAAGCTATGGAGAAGGTAAAGATCATTCGAGAGAGTTTGAGGACTGCACAGAGTAGACAGAAATCTTACACAGATGTTAGAAGGAGAGACTTAGAGTTTGAGGTCAAAGATTGGTTGTATTTAAAGGTATCACCCATGAAGGGTGTGATATGATTTGAAAATAAAGGAAAGTTGAGTCCGAGATGCATTGGCCCTTATCATATCGTAAAGAGATTGGGCAATGTAGCATATGAGTTGGATCTACCCCCAGAATTGGAGGCCATCTACCCACTCTTCCTCATTTCAGTGCTTAAGAAATGTTTGGGCGATCCATAGTTAGTTGTGCCTATTGAGAGTATTGGAGTGAAAGAAAACCTGAGTTATGAGGAGATTTTTTGTTCAAATCCTTGATCGAAAGGTTCGAAGTTTGAGAACTAAAGAGGCTGCATCCGTCAAAGTATTGTGGAGAAATCAATTTGTAAAAGAAGCTACTTGCGAGGCAGAGGAGGACATGAAGGCCAAGTACCCTTATTTGTTCCAGCCTGCTGATAATGGCAGAGTTGATGGTAATGAATTCCTCCAAATTCTTAAATTATCATTCCTTAAATCCTCTTTTTACTTTCCATTTCATAGACGATAGAGTTCTAGAGTCCGAGTGAGGATTGATGTGACTTATTGATTGTTTGACTGTCTTAATTGTTGAGTTCTCTTATTGATTGCTTGATTGCATGAGTGAGTTGAAAGCCTGTTGATTGTTAGAGTCCATAAGGGGATTCGTGTCTTGACCCCATTTCCCTAGTTTTTTCTTCATTTGAGGATGAATAATCCCAAGGGGGAGATGATGTTACACTCCTTATATTCTTTCTATCTGATTTAGATGAGCTTGTGCAAAGAATTGCTGAAACAAAATCTGAGAGAAGTTGCAGAAGAAGGATTACGAGGGAGGTTTACGAGTCGTAGGGAATTTTATGACTCGTAGATCAGGTTTTGTACCTAAGTCTAGTAACTCGACTTTCAAGACCCTTCAACATTATG
This sequence comes from Solanum clarkiae, assembly GCA_011800125.2. Classification (NCBI taxonomy): domain Eukaryota; kingdom Viridiplantae; phylum Streptophyta; class Magnoliopsida; order Solanales; family Solanaceae; genus Solanum; species Solanum clarkiae. Next base: position 699,032 of record JAABOM020000096.1, read on the forward strand.
AGATGAGCTTATGACTCGTAGAACCTGTTACGACTCATAGAGGAGAATTTCATGATGAATTCTAGTGAAACTAATTTCTAATCCCATTATTCAAGAAAGGTGGGATACGACTCGTAGACCGGATTATGACTCATAAACGAACGTTTCATATCAATTTCCAGTGACCCAGGATATTCAGACTTCTGCTCTATGAGTCATATATGGTCTACGAGAGTGCACTACGACTTATAGATTGCTCTACGAGTCATATATGGGGTTTCTTAGACTCTGTCGGTAGTTTTAATAAGGAGTATTTTTATCTATTCCAGTAAACCCTAGATGTTTTCATACTTGAATGAGGTCCTAAAATAAACCGTAAGGGCATTCATTACTTATTCCACACCTTGGGTTTCCTTGAGAACAAGAGGAGAGTAGGAAGAAGGTAGAGTTTTCACTCAAGAGCAAGGATTGAGTTGAATATTGATTTCCCTTCACTCTCAGGTATGTAAGGCTTACCAAAACATGAAATCATTTCTTTCACATGTCTCTTCATCATCTTCTTGAGTCAAGATTTTGGTAAAAAGAGTTGAGATTACGTGAAATTTTGCTATCATTATATTGAAGTCCTTGCATTTATCATTAGATCTTGTAATACTAAAAGAGGTAATCTGCTACATTGCATGATTATTTACTAAGAGATTAGTACAAGTATTTCATACTTGATAGCCTGAACCCTAAATCATATGATTTTATGAAATTCTATTTATATCACTGAATATTTGAGTTAATGTAAATTGAGCATGAATGAGTATGAAGATCATGTTGCATTGAGTCATGTCTATTGCTACACATGAGTATCTTGCTTGCGTTAGATGATGAGTAAATTGAATGAATCTAAATGACTTTTTGAATCTAAGTTAAACTTAATGGCTTGCATGGATTGAATGAATTGATGAATGGCTGAGATGAGTTGAAATGAGATATCCCAAAAAGAAGTAGAGTTTTGAGTTAATTGATGAGTTGATTAAGGAGATGAACATATTTTAGTCTTGGGAGTAGTATCGAGTACCAAGTGGGGAGAGAGTATACTTCTACTTTAACCCACAAAACTACATTGCTAGCGTGGGATAGTCGTTACAGCTAGCCTGGCGACTCTAGTCCCGCAAATAGACATTTACCCTGGATCCAAGAGAGAGTTGATCACCCTCTTTCGTGGAGAGTTAAGGACAGGCGTGACAACGATACTGATTTGTGTTGCATCACCTAATTAAAGTAGTAGGATGAGGATGTCGGTTAAGAGAAAATCCTAAGAAACATTGATTTGAGCATGAGATTTCAAACTGAGTCCATTTACTGAGCTTATTTTAAAAGCATGATTTTCCATAAAACTTGCATATTGAGTCGAGCATGAGTTGTTGAGTCAAGTTTAGCGAGCCACGCTTTATTTCTTGAGCATTTTACATACCGGTTATTCTATGTACTGATATATATTTGGACCTTCATCATTTTATGGTACAGATACAGGTGATAGAGGACTTTAGCCCACGCATTGTTGAGGTCCAATTCAGTACACTTTCATAGTTGGTGAGCCCTCCTTACATTCCGTAGGAGCCCTGTTATCTTCTTATTATTGTTGAGTACTTTATTTTATTTGATTTGAGGTGTCCATGACCTGTCATGGCACCATTCTAGATAGTTTAGTAGAGGCTTCATAGACAGTGGAGTAGAGTATTTAATGAGTATTTTGTATCCAAACTTATCTTCATTATTAGCTATGATACAATAGAGTTATGCACTTATTTATCTTCTTGCATATGATGTCTTACTTTCTGAGTTATTCTTCCATTGTCGAGTTGATGTGACAATGAGGCCAAGTGGTTCTCTTGAGGAATCAGTAAATGGTTCTTCAAGTACCGGCCACGCCAAGGGTACCCACATGGGCCGTGATAAAAAGGTCATTGATGTCATTCATTAAAAGTTTGGCTCAAATATGTCATTGCTATTAAGGATCATTATTTTTTAACAATAGTTTTGCAAAATCACCTTTTGCATATGACATGTTTTAATTCGGCTACATCATTTTTTTAAAGAAAATAAATTCTAAATAAAATTAAGAAAAAAAAGCCACCCAAATAAAGGCCCACCAAATTATTTAAAAAAAGTCATTACCCTCACAATTCTTCGATTAATGATGTAAGTGTGTTCAGATGCTTTAACTCTTTGAAGTACAGATTTTCCCTTCGAGTACAGATTTTAAAAAATATGAAGAATTTGTTTAAAAATCCCAAGATCAACTCACTTAAAGCTAACTTAAAGCACTTAAAAAAGCATCTAAAGATACACTTACACCATTAATTGAAGAATTGTGAGGGTTATGGGGTCTTTTTTAAAAAAAAAAAAAAATGGTGGGTCTTTATTTGGGTGGATTTTTTTTAATTTTATTTAAAATTTATTTTTCTTAAAAAAAATGATATGACTAAATTAAAACATGTCATATGTAAAAGGTGGTTTTGCACCACTGTTAAAAAATAATGGTATGGATGAGCCTTTTCCTTAACAGTAATGACATATTTGAGCGAAACTTTTAATGGATGGCATAATGAACCTTTTTCTTAAAGTTTGATGACATATTTGAGCATTTTTCCTATTTTATATTAGTGTATGCCAAAGCTTCTCTCGGTAAGTCATAGAACTTGGTCTTTTTGGGTTTTGGGGTATTTATTTTCTTGTCTCGGTCGAGGAGAGAAATAAAGTTCTTCAAGGTTGTTTGTTGGTGTCTGTCTTATATATCCGTACCTCTATTTCTTCCAGTTGATGGTCAACTTTATAGATAGACCATCAACTGCAAGAATACACAAGACAAGACACCAATGAACAACCTTGCAAAACTTTATTTCTCTCCTCGACCAAGTCAAGAAAACAAAGACCGTAAAATCCAAAAAGACCTAGTTCTATGACTTAGCTAGAGAAACTTTAGCAGACACTAATATAAACTATTAACTATATAGCTTGTTATTTCACCTAACCTTAAGCTATTTATCAATTAGGACAAGTACCAAAAGTCTTCATGCGTTATATTTTTGGAATCTTATATTTTCCCCTTGATAGACCATAGTAGACAAATACCAAAAATTGAAAATGTAAAATATTCTCTTATTTAATAAGTGGGAGTTGGGGCAGCAAGCAGGCACCTCTCCGTTGACATGCCTGCTTGAACTGCTTTCTTCCTCTTATACATTATGTGGGGTCCATAAAAATATTTCGTGGATTGTTTTTATTAATCTTCTTAAAGCAGCAACTTACTTCAATTACGATTCTACAATCTTGCCCCTAATAATTAAATAATTTTTCAGTAGCTTCAACTACGATTTCATAATAATTTTCTCAATAACTTCAACTGTAATTACACTGTATCGCTCTGATTAGTTATTTCCCCTCATAAATAATTTTCTAGCTACTTCAATTGTTTAGTTATTTTAAATTAATAGGACTCATAAAAATATTTCAGGAATTTTTTAATTTAATCTTTTTAAAGCAGTTACTTAGTGATTATATTAATCCTAACAACTAATTTTTATACTTGAAGGGCCCATAAAAATATTTTGGAGATTTTTTAATTTAATCTATTTAAAGCAGCTCCTTGGTGATTTTACGATACTACCAATAAAATTAGGATAAAAATTATAATTTATTTTAGAGTAAAAATTTAAAATTATTTAATCATTAAACTACAATTAATAAATATTACACAGGATTCAGTAACTAGTTGAAATATAACTGTAGCTTTTTAATGGCAAAGGCAAACTACATTGACTCCCTTCTTTTCCTTTTTTCAAAAAATAATATCTTATAAAAATATATATATATTTTTTAATCGAATGGGAAGTTAATTGCTTGTGCCCATTCTATAAAGGTACTTTTCTGTAGTGTAAAAAAAAATTATTTGAAAATAAACAAGAGAGGTAAGCTTTGAATTCTATTGATATGATTTTTTTAAAGAAGAAATTAGTTTATTAATATGATACACCGCACTTTACCACAAATTTTATATATAAGACGTTTAGGGAAGGAAATTATTCAAGATGAAAAGATTGTGAAATAAATAAATTTCTTAATATACATAAAGTTTTTGAAGGTCAAACCAAAATGGAAAAATCTAAACATGGCATAAAAATGAATATATATAGAAATTCAATTAAATCAATGATAATTTAGGATTTACATAATCTACTTAAATGAACATTATTCTCTCACAATAATCTTCTTGAGATATAGGTACATTTAGATTGAATTTCAACTTTATAAAATTACTACAAATCGACTAATCTAAAGAGGAAAATTAGCAAAAACAAGACAATGGCAACATCATCATCTTTTTCTTCTTCTTCTTCTCCCTTTGGTTCAATATTAGTCTTATGCCTAATTGTTGGTTTGTTCATAACACCAAGTACAAGTAACCCTTTGGCCAAAGTGTGTATCAAATCTAAGAATCCAAGATTTTGCTTGCGAGTTTTTGGCCTAAATCCTCATAGGAGTACTTATGAGTTGACACGAGAAGCCATCAACTTAACATTGACTAACGCCTCCGAGACAACAAAAAAGATTCACACTTTTATCAACCAGACAAGCGATCAAAAGTTAAAAGATATATATGAATATTGTTTTGTTACTTATCAATCAACCATTCGTACTTTAAGAGCCGCGGAGGAGCATTTTCTGAAGGAAGATCAGTATTATGGCGTGAATGCTGCAGGATACATAGCACAATTAAATTCTTTTCAATGTGAGATTGCATTTCAAAAAAGATATATTGGCTATATTTATCACTCTACACTTACAAAGGATACCAAGAACTTGGCCAATTTTGGTAGTATTGTTGTGTCTGCTATAAATCTTCTATACAATTCCACATTAATAGAAAATAGTGCATAATAAAAGCTATGTTGGAGCAAGAATGTCCATACTGGGAAGATGATTTGGTATGTTCGTTTTTTGTTAAATTATCAATCTCTTCTCACTGATACATCACTATCTCCCTCTCGGATATATTCATTCCCTCTGTGATATATCATACATCCCTACCCTCACAGATACATAAATCTCCTTTTGGATACATCCTCGATCTCCTATGTATCCAAATGTCCTATCCTCTCTTATACATTCCTCTACTACATATTCGGATGTCCAGTAATGTATCCATAAGTCTAGTCTTGTATCTTGAATTTCATAATTTTTTTAAAAAAATTTAATTTATAAAAGAGTAACTTTTAACACTGTGAAATTTATGTAAACTATACTATTTTATTCTTTCACTTTTTTTGTTTGTTTGTTCATAGTAACTTTTAAAAATAATCATATGAGAATGGGGTGAATGTATCATAAAAGTTACAAATTTAGTCAATCATTTAATAATTTTAGCTTAAAACTTTTCAGGATCTTAGTTGATATGTACAAATGTTGATTTCAAGCCTAGCAACTGTTGTGTTGAATGGAATCAATAATATCTTGAACCAACAAATTAAAATCCTGGATAATCCATTTTATGAGATTATCCGATTTAACTTTTTCCTTGATTTTAAGGATGGACAAATAGTTCATCATAGTTGTTTGTTACTTTTTTTTTTTTTTTTTTGAAAAAGGATAATATAAATCTTTCAAATTTGCCCATCACCTCTAGAGGAATACTTTTAAACTTTTATAAATTGAAGATTTTTTCCTTGTACAACATACAAATCTTGTTTAGGAGGAAACTATTCTCAATAATTATAAAAAATAATTTTATACCTTTGTTATGTCAATGTAACAAACACAATAACACCCAACTGATCACTATATTAGTTATAGGATAGAATTACAACAATAGAGAATATATAGAAATAGTGAAGGAACAAGAAGGAACAAAGGAGCTGAGAAGGGAATTAATGAAGAAAATATAGATGAGAAATAGAAATACGATGCTACTATAGTCTGCCTTACTATGCCTAGAAAAATACCTGATATCCGACATCTCCTACTCCACTTGCAGCATTGCCGCACATATAGCGCCACATATTTAGCACCCACTTCTCCACATTCTGCTAGACAAAGTTGATTAATCTTTTAGATGGTATTTTTACATGGTTACTCCTTCTACGCTGAATAAAAATATTATTATCTTCTGTGTGATCCCTGCTTTCCTCCACATCATCACTTTGGTTCATAACAATACTTTCCTCCTGCGAAAAAACCTTGTCCTCAAGGTTCAGAGAAGACTCAACCCCATTCTTAGTGAAATCAGTTAAACTTAGTGGAGTAATTTGTTTTTCTGGCTCTCCCACGCATCACTTTAATAGTGAAATATGAAAAATTGGGTGTATGCGAGTCATGGTTGGCAAATCTAACTTGTATTCCACTTGACCAATGCCTTTAAGGACTTGGTATGGTCCAAAATAATGCCTGCTCAGCTTAGGATATTGGTATAGGCACACAGTGTCTTGGCGATGTGGCTTAAGCTTAACAAACACCTAGTCCCCCACAACAAACTCAAGCTCTGAACAATGTTTGTCTATCAACTTCTTCATACGAGTCTGTGCCTTAATCAGATTGAACTTTAACTATGCCAAAATTTCATCTCTATCCAGAAAATGTGTTTCCACAAGCTCGCTAGGACTGCTACCCCTTATATAGCTAGTTATAGTTGGGGGTTCTCTCCTATAAAGACCTTGAAAAGGGTATATACCTGTTGAAGTTTCGAGCGAGGTATTCTACCAATACTCGGCCCACGAGAACATGGAAACCCAATGATGTGGAGAATCAGCAACATAACAAAGATACTGTTCCACACATTTATTAAGGGCCTCAGATTGCCCATTAGATTGTGGGTGGTAACAGTACTCATTGCCAAAGAAGTTCCTTGCAAACGACTGATTTCTTGCCATAAGGTGTGCAACAATCGAGGGTCACAATCTGTGATTATGGTTCTTGGGGGTCTATGAAGATGAATAACTCCCACCACAAAGTTTTCATTAACAAATTTTACAAAAAAAATATGGACGGTAAGGGAATGAAATGACCATACTTCATTAAACTATCAACCACTGTCATGATAGTAGATTTTTCCTTTGAGCTAGGTAAGCAAGTAATGAAATCCATGACAATGTCTTCAAATACCACATCAGGGATTGGCTAGGGTTACAAGATCCAGCTGGTATAAATTCAGAAAAGTAGAATGAAGAATCGTATATTTTATTTCCAAGACTCCAATGGAGTTTATATACAAAGCAAACAGAACAGATTGTGCAAAGTTAACTCCTATAAAGTAGGAGCAAATAAAGATGTGTGAGAATCCTAACTGAATGATACAACATACAGGCCAAGTAGTGTATGTGCACTGTTACACCCTCCTTAAGTTAGGTGTAAAGAGACAATGCCTGACTTAGGAAGCATGCGTTGGAAGGGTGTCTTGGACAGTGGTTTGGTTAGTGGATTGGCAATTTGATCAGTGAAGGAAATGTATGACATTTGAATTTGGGTATTGCGGATATGGCTGCGAACAAAGTGAAGATCAACCTCCCTGTGCTTCATTTTGGTATGATGGACTGGGTTTTCAGCAATATAGGTGACCCCAATGTTATTGCAAAGTATTGTTGGAGAAGCTGAGAGCGGCACATGAAGATCCTTGAGCAAGTGAGTGATCTAGTTTGTCTCAAACAAGGCAGAAGCAACTGTCCTATACTCTACTTCAGTAGAGGAGCGTGAGACAGTCAGTTGCTTGCGAGAGCACTAAGAAATAGGTGTTATGCCTAGATACACAATGTAACCTGATATGGAATGACAATCATTAATATCACTCACCCAATTGACATCGGCATAAGCATAAATATTGGTGGATTGTTGTGGGGAAATATGAACACCATATTGGGATGTTGCTTTAAGAAACTAGAGTAGATACTTAACTTCCTGCCAGTGAACCACAGAGGAAGAGATGTTGAACTGGGTAATCTTGTTGACTGCATAAATGATGTCAGGTCGGATAAACGACAAGTACTAAAGTTTTCCAAGTACACTCTGATACTCTTTGCCATTAGTTTTGGGAGTGCCATTATCCACCAATAATATTGTCGATGTACTCATTGGTGACTGGATGCCTTTGCAGTCTTGCATTGTAGTGCCATGGACCACTTCCTATATATATTTAGATTGATTAAGAAACAAAACATCATCATTCCTATGTACCGCAATGCCCAAGAAATATTGCGGTAAACTAAGATACTTAAGAGATAATTCTTTTGAAAGACAGGTAATGACTTGTTGAAGGAGTACTTCATCAATGCCCATGAGTATGATATTATCCACATAAATTAAAATATATATGGCTACGCCCAAATGATGAAGAACAAACAGATATTATCAGACTCAGACATTTGAAATCCCATTTGGATAAGGTAATTGGTGAGTGCATCATACCAAGCTTTGGGAGCTTGTTACAATCTGTAGATAGCCTTTTTGAGATGGCAAATATAGTCAGGATGCTTTGAATTTTCATATCCAGGGGGTTGGGTCATATAGACATCTTCTTTTAAGTTACCCCTAAAGAAAGGCATTATTGATATCAATTTGATGTTATGGCCAATTTCTTTGTACAACAAGGGTGAGTACCATATCAATTATGGAGGGTTTAACCACTGGACTTTATGTATGATGAAAATCAACCCCAGGCCTTTGAGTAAACCCTTTTGCAACCAATCATGCTTTGTACCTATCAATAGAGCTCTCAGCCTTAGTTTTAACCAGAATTAACCACTTACAGGGAATAACATTACGGGTGTAGTCTGGTGGAACAACTCCCAAGTCTGGTTCTTCATTAATTTATCAAACTCAACCAGCATGGCATCTCCCCAGTATGAATATTTTTGTTCTTGTTTGTAGGTTGTAGGGGTAAGAGGTACTGGTTGGTTTATTTGGGCAGTATAGTAAAAAATATTTGTCTCTTGGCGATGTTGTTTTGTGCCCTTGTTATGACATGGGTTTGTGTTAGTTGGGGAGTCTGAACTATGGGTGCAGTGGGTGGAGTAAAAGAGAGAGTTTGTCGATTGGGTGGTGGTGGGCAATGCTGATAAACATGAGTAATTAGTGGTCGGCAACTTAAGGAGATAGAATGAGTGGAGCGGGTCAGGGGTTGGCTTTGAAATATGAAAGGGGGTGGTAGGCTACTAATAACAGAAGATTACTAATAAACATCATAGGGTAGGGAAGGAGTTGGAAGATTACCTGGTATATGAGTGATGAATTGATTTGACTCTGGGCTGGTCCTTTGTGCGACGCGAAATGAGTAGGAATCCTGGCATGTGCCTCACATCAATGGAATTATGGATGCCAGCAGCTGGAGATCTAGATGAGTATCTTTTAAAGGATTCTCCATATCTTGATGGGTAGGATTGAGAGTATGTTCCCAAGTCAAATATGAAAAGTTCTTTTTTAAGGTAGAAAACATATTAGCAAATGAGAAAATATTCTCTACAAACTTTAACATCTCATGAGAGGAAAATTTTGGATCTTGTGGGTTCAAAACACTAGTGACAATGATGAGTGACGAAAAAACTAAGATAGACACATAGTTTGGAATATGGCTATAATTTGTTTTGGGCATATAGGCGCAACCAAGGGTAGCATAAACAACCAAAGGTACAAATGGATCATAAGTTGCAGTTCATTGAAAAGAAGTTCAAAGGGAGACTTGTTATTGAGAGTGGTGGTAGGCAGTTGATTTGTGAGGAATGTGGCATGATGGCAAGCAAAGGTCCAAAAGTTTGAAGGTAAACTTGCTTGATGAAGCAACGTTTTGGCTGTCTCAATAAGGTGTCGATGGTATCTTTCAACCAACATAACGCATTGAGGAGTATATGGGGGAGAGAAAAGGTGTTGTATCACATTAGAATTAAGGTATGGTTCTAGGACTTGATATTCTCTGCCACTATCAATGTAAAGTGTGAGTATTTTGTAACCAAAATATTTTTCAAGCATAGCATGTAAACTTTGAAAAATTTTCTGAACTTCATGTTTGTTTTTCATTGTGTACATCCAAATATATTTGGTGTACTGATCAACAAATAGACAATAATATCTTTTTTTGTCAATGGGCAAAACCAGGGAAGGCCCCCACAAATCACTATAAATGATTTCTAATGGAAAATTGCTGGACAAAGTGTTGAAATAAAATGGAAATCTATGTGCTTTATTGTAAGAACAAGAATTACAATGAGTAAACTTGCCTTTTGAAGAATATGAAAGACAAGAATTATGTAAAATGGAAAATAAAACTCGAGAATGGGGGTGGCCCAATCTGTGATGCCACATTTGTAAGGAAGGTCCAGTAGAGGCGATGTTGATGGTTGGTTGAGACAAGGACGACCATTTATATTATCTTGCTTTACTAGGGCCGCACATAGGAGGAGTTCCCATAGTCAGATCCTTCAAAAGAAAGTTAAAAGGGAAAAAAATTCCATGGAGGTTAGATTATCTTTGCAAAATTGATTAACTGAAATCAGCTTGCATTTGATGGCACGAGCACAAAATTATTAGATAGTTTAAAAGTAGTATTTGAGGCATTCAAATATGAATTACTAGTTTGAGTGTTTGGAATCACATTACCATTACCCAAGGTCATTTCCTTTGCCCTTAGAACTCCTGAACATTGTGGAGGGAGTTGGTGTTGGCAACAATGTGATGAGAGGCACCTAAATAGACAACCTAGGGTCATTTGGTATTGTGTGTGCAACAAAATTTGCTTTTGCTTCAAAGTGGTTATGGAAAACGAGAGTGGCAGAAATTTGTTGTATGCCCAAATTTGTCGCAGAGTTGGCAACGAATCCGAGAGGATTGCAATGGAAAGTTATGCCTCTGAGAGTAACTGTTTGGATTCTAGGAAGTGGCATTTTGATGAGTTAATAAAGTCTAGTAAAAGATCTAGTCCCTCAAAACACTATAAGCAGAAACAAATAAGCAAGGATTTTACGTGGAAAAAAATTCTTCCTCAAGGGAGGAATAACCACACTTGACTCAACAGGATTTCCCAAAACCAAAATCCACTAATGAATGGGCAAAGTGAAGAATTACAACACGCATGGCTATTTCTATCACTTTCACACCATTCGTACTTGCAACCTAAGTACAAGCAATGAACAACAAAACACTACCCAATCTACATTCTCACTACCTAGATGATGTTAGACTAGATTACAACACCACCTTAAGATTAACACACAACCTACAAGGTATACAATACTCAAAACAGTAATGAACAATGATGACCATATTCCTTTATAAACTATGAGTGATCTTACACTTTGCAAGCCAACACAACAGCTATCAAACAAGAAAACTACAGAAGCCTTTTATTAGGTCCCTCGTCTGTAGCAACTGTATCTTCTTATACGAGGAGCCAAGAGAGAATTATTTAGAACAAGAATATTTAGTTGTGTAATCTTCTAAAAACTTTTGTTTATTCCTCGAACAAGCTTATTTTTTACTGCACTCGATGCAGTGCTTGGATGACTGGTCCAACCACAGCAGCTTTTGAACCAGTTGTATCCCATGTTCAACTCAGCAAACCATTCTGATAGTCTACTTGGTCCTTGACTCAGTTTGTTAATCATCAAAATATTAAAAAGCCATATACTTAACAATTTCCCCCCTTTTTGCTGATGACAAACTGTGTTTCTGTTGAAGTATGAATCCCTATCTATTCCCTCTGAATGTATGCGTCCCTTTGTATTCCCAAATATTTTACATGTTCCCCCTGAATGTAAACTTTCCCCTTTTGGCATCATGAAAAACTTAATAGTAAACTAAGAGAATGATCACAATTAAGGAATACCATGTAATTAAGAATGCATAGTTTTGAGCAAAGACATAGAAAATGAAGAACAGGAACCAGAAAGTAGAATCATAACAAAAGATCAACTCATTTCAAACAGGTATTCAATTCATAGTACCACAAATAAAAAACATGATATTCCCAGGACCGGGCTACAGATAACACAAACTAAGAATAGGATAATCAATAGCAGAGAGAAAAATAACAGGGGGGCACAAGGCTAGAAGACCTAGAAATAGAGGACTTATGGGCAAAGGACTGGATAAGCACAGTCAGTCTTGCATTATGGTCCTGATGCACCTGTAGTAGTTGTTGAGTGAGAGACTTGATCTCCTCGGCTTGCTTCTCATTTTCTTCCTTCATTTTGAGCATCTCTGTAGAGCCAGGTCCTTCATTGATGCTTTGAACTAGTTTGGCATTTAGCAAAGTAATTTCAGCATCATTTTTGGTCAAGGTAGTAATCAACTCCTCTACCTGTCCCTTCAAGGCCTCTTTTTGATCTATCAGATCAGATATGGGGGACTTCCTGCCCCGGTCGTCAACTATCCACACTCACACTCTACTATAGTGGTGTGCGACAGAGATTGTTTGATAGTTCCCCCTATTCCTCTGCTTAAATACACATTATAGTACTCAAACACATGGTTGAGCAGGTACCCGTAGGCTAACCCATGCCTTCCCTCAGTCATGTTCAACATTTATATACTCTATCATCAAGGCTGATTGGTTAATATCTACCAAAGTGTCGAACATCTCCATGAGGTACAGATCAATCATGGTCGATATGGTCCTCTTCTCTATTCTAGGAAACAGGACTTTACTGGCAAACTCAAAGTATAACTGATATTGCCCCTTAGCAAACTTCTTGCAGACGGCTGATGGGTTCTGGTTCTTCATTTTTCTAGCCTCCACCAAGAAGTTCTTTGTAGGGGATTTGTCAATTGCAGTTCTAATCCCCTTCCTATTCACCTTCAGATAGTACCTAAAATCTCCTCGTCTAACTGAAAGGAAATGTCCCTAAATAATGTAACAAAACCTCCATCTTTCTGAATCACCAAATTCAGATAAAACTCCCTCATCTCTCACTCATGTAAGAATGGAACCTATTATTCAAACAGGTGGCCCGGACCTTGAGCTTCAACCGCATCCACCAACTCTCTCACGCTTGGGCTCTCTTAGTCATAGGCTCAAACACCCTACCACTCAAAACCTTTTGTTTTTCTAGCAAATTAATCCTCTTATCCCTTGTAAGAACTTTTTCAATTTTTCTCCTTTTAACTTATGAATGTGCTCCCCGAGTGGGAGCAGGGTCACCCTTTTTTCCATTTCCAGCATCCTTCTTTTGAGTCTTAGGGTCCTCTGTAGCTTTAGGTCCCTAAGAGGATGACTTAGTTACCTCAAACAATGATCTAAGCACAACCATATCATCCGCAGACTCAATCCAACTAACTTCCTTTTCTTCCTCAACATTTACAACCTGGTCCTCAAGTATGTATTCATCCATACCTGTAGTATGCTTCATTCTCTTCTTCTATGTAGTCTTGGCCTTACTAGAAGCTATTGCATCACTAAGCAGTTTCTTCTCTGTTTTCCTGGTAGTCTAACTCCTGGCAACTACCATAGCCTCCTCAATCACTTTTTTCCTTTCCTTTTGTTGTCCTGACCTAGTCCTCCGTAGGAACAGGAGCAGGAGGGGAAGCGGGTTTCTTCACTCTCCAGATCAACAGTAGATTATCCTCCTCATTATCTATGTCTTCTTTAGTATGTTCAGACACATTTGTCGGCCTAATCTCACTAACTGGGGTTTGATCAAACACAGGTGTAGTGCTAGGCTGATATTAGGAGAAGTTGGCTCATCCCCAACATTTTGTTCCGTTTCCATGAGATACAACAAACCCTTTGCAACCAATTCTGGCCCTTATGCAAGTATGCTTCTTGACTCTGTGCCCTTGTCCTTAGTCAGTTCCTCCTCAAAGTTCCTCTTAGACAGTGAAAAAGAGGTATGTGCACTGGGTGATTCTAACCCCATAAGTGCAGACTTAGAAGAAACTTAAACCATTGGTGAGGATGGCGAGAGGGTGTGGGTTAACGGGTGAAATTCATCGGGTTTTATAGAAATATAAAGAGGAGTAGAAGGAGGTATATTGATATTAGGAGAGGGAATAGACTTGTTTTTCAGTTGCCATTAGTGAAGAAGAGTTTTCAAGGCTTCCAGACATAGTGGAACTTTATCACAAAGGCAAGTTAGAAGACAAGAGAAAAAAGTACTAATTCCTGATAACTCTTGAAAATAATGAGAACAAAATGACAAATGAAATCTGTTTTAAAGAAGTGGAAAGGAAGCGTTTGGTCCCTGATTGGTTGTGTCACTTAGGGTACCGGGATGGAATGACGTCCGTTCAGAAAAGCTGAACTAACATGATAAGTATTGTGTATCCACATTACTGCTGTAAAAAACTATGAAAAGAATAACAACCTGATAATGAGTCAGGTTGTTGAGTAAACCTGTCAGTTCTGATCTTCAAGTCCGATGAAAATGTCAATTTCTACAAACGTACAAAGCACATGAAGGCATTTAGCTTATTGTGAATAATTTTTCAGATACCTGCTTTAGAATTCCTAGCTAATATGTTGGAAAAGTCCACAATCATTTAGATCCTTCATGCTTCTGCTTGATCAGCCCTAATTTCAGCCTATTTCTTTTAAACTGGTCCCCGCAAAGAGGCTTAGTAAAGATGTCAGCAATTTGTCCTTAGTACTACAAAACTTCATACATATGTTCCCCTTCTCAACCTGGTCCCTAAGAAAGTGATGATGTACATCAATGTGTTTTGTTTTTTTATGTTGAACATGAGTCTTAACTATGTTCAAAGCAATAGTATTATCGCATATGAGGGGAATTATGTCGATCAATACTCCAAAATCTTCAAGTTGCTACTGGATCCACAATAATTGTGAGAAATAAGCAGCTGCTGCTATATACACTACCTCAGCAGTGGATAATGCCACTAAATTTTGCTTCTTAGTCCCCTAAGAGATTAGTGAAAAACCAAGGAAATAATCCATACCATAAGTGCTTTTTCAGTCAACCAAGTACTCTATAAAATCAGCATCAACATACCCCACAAGATCAAAACAATCTCTAACGGGATAGTAGAATGTTAGCATTCAGACCCGTTGAGATATCTAAGTATCCTCTTTACAGCTTTCAAGTGTGATTCCTTTGGACAGGATTGGAACCTAGCACACATGTCAACACTAAATACTATGTCAGGTCTGTTGGCAGTCAAATACAGCAGTAATCCAATGATCCCTTTGTACATAGTAGCATTTACTAGATTACCAGATTCATCATTATCTACTTGAGCACTTGTTCCCATTGGAGTTTCAATTGGCTTGGCATTAGTTGATACTTCTTGAGCAGGTCCCTGATGTACTTTTCTTGATTGATAAAAGTATCACCAGAGGGTCTGTTTGATATGCAATCCAAGAAAGAAGCTAAGCTCACCCATTATACTTACTTATGGACAAAGAGAGTTTATAGTAGCTCCAAAATTGAGATCATCAACACACACTTGGACAATTAGTAGATTCTTTCCTCTAGTCTTCAAAAACTAGGTGTTGTTGATTTTACCTCTTTTGTATCTATGACTTAGCAAAAATCTAGATAATCTCTCATACCAGGTCCTTAGAGCCTGTTTCATCCCATACAGTGCTTTATCCAGTTTCATGACATGATCTGGAAATTCAACATTTTAAATTCAGGTGGTTACTTCACAAAGACCTCTTCTTTAAGGTACCCATTTAAAAAGGCACTCTTTATATCCATTTGAAATAGTTTGAATTCCATGAAGGTGGCAAAAAACAATCAAAAGTTTGATAGTTTTTATTCTAGCTACTGGAGCAAATGTCTCATTATAATTTATCCCTTATTCCTGATTGAAACCTTGCACTACCAATCTGAATTTGCTTCTTTCGATAGTGCCATTGTCATCTAGTTTGTTCCTGAACACCCATATGGTTCCTATCACAGTTCTATCTGTAGGCCTAGGAACCAGATGCCATACATTACTTCTATCAAACTGAAGTAATTCTTCCTAGATGGAGTTTACCCAATCAGTATCCTTGAGGTTCGTTTTGACATTTTTAGGTTCAAGAGAGGACAAAAAGGCACCACATGACATCAAGTTTCTAGTCTTGGATCTGGTTTGAATCCTAGAGTCCAAAGGAGACACTAGATTATCCATATGATAAGATGATTGATGTTTCCATCTATAAGGTCCTAGGTGTTGTCTGATCCTGACTCTTTAGGTATTAGGATTATCATATTCTTTTTATTGACCTATGTTAGGAAATTCATCATGATCAGCACAATCTACCTCTGAGTCCCTTGTAAAAGTACCATGCCCTTCTGAAGATCCTCCATTTTCATTACCTTTATTTGTCCTATCATTATTTTGTGCAGTAGCATTAGTTGAAGGATCATTGATCAAGTTGTCCTTTTGAAGTTAGAGTAGCTTATCTAGGTCTGAGTCATCTCTATCATTGAGACTTTTCATATCACCAAACTCATCGAAGATGACATGGACATTTTCTTCAACACAGAGGGTTCTTTTGGTGAATACTCTATAAGTCTTATTGTTTGTAAAGTATCCAACAAAAACACCTTCATCACTTTTAGAGTCGAAGTTTCCAACTTCCTCCTTTCCATTTTTTAGTATAAAGCATTTGCATCCAAAAGCCCTCAGGTGACTGATGTTGGGTTTCCTTTCAAACAAGAGTTTATATGGAGTCTTGTTCTTAAGAGACTTAATCAGACACCTTTTTGTAACTTAACAGGCAATGTCGACAGCTTCAGCCTAAAAGTTCTTTGCCAATCCAGAGTCAATCAACATGGTCCTTTTGATTTCCACCAGATTTTGATTTTTTCTCTCCACAACTCCATTTTGCTAAGGAGTTCTAGGAGCTGAAAAATTATGATAAATTCCTTGCTCCATAAAAACTATCTAACATTGAATTTTCAAATTTGATACCATGATCAGACCTGATCACTGCAACTTTGCTTCCAAACTGATTCTGACTTGTTTGATGAGGTTGATCAGCAACTCAACAGCTTCGTCCTTTCTTACCCAAGTATATGTTGAGTAGTCATTGACTACCACTATAATGTATCTCTTTCCACCGTGACTTTGAACCTTTACAGGACCACAAAGATCAGTATAAATAAGTTCAATCGGTCTAGTGGTACTTACTTCATGTTTGGATTCGAAATTGCTTTTTGTCTGCTTTCCTTGAGCACATGCAACACATATTTTAGAATTACTGAAGTTCATCTTTGGCAAATCATGAACCAGGTCCTTAGATATCAGTTTGTTTAGTAGAGAAGGACTAACATAACTTAGTCTCCTGTGCCACAAGTCGTATGAATCATCTTGAACTTTAAGAAATGTGAGATTGTCCTCCTTTGTGGTTCTAAGATCTGCTACATATATGTTTCTACACCTCTTTGCTATTAGGATCACTTCATTAGTGGACAAGTTTCTAACAGCGCACTTGTCTTATAGGAACTTAACCTCATTGCCTTTGTCACATATTTGAGAAAAACTAAGAAGATTGTACTTTAATCCTTCAACATAGTACACATCTTCAATAGCCTTCTCAAAACACTTGCCAATCTCTCCTATGTCCATGATGTAACCCTTCTGACCACCTCTAAAAGAAACATTGTCACCATCAAATACTTTTAATGTGAGGAAGTTTTTTGTCCTTCTAGTCATGTACTTTGAGCATCCATTATCCATAAAACAGCACTAATTGTTTCCTCCAGACTATTCCTGCAAGTGATCACTTGTTAGTCTTGGGAACCCATTTTAATCTGAGCTTCCAGTAATGAGATAGAGGCCAAATCACAAACTTTTGGCCTAATCACAAACTTCGTAGTCCAACTAGGCAAAGGTATGCTACTCAGTTTTGACTTAGGAGTTGTTCCATCATTCACATTTTTCCTTCCTGAGTAATCAAACTGTTATTTTTTAGAGTTCTGTTAAGAACTTCACAAGTGCCCTTCAGATGACCATTTCTCCCATAATGCAAACATAATATATTATCGGTAACAGAAACATATTTGCTATGGGGATTATATGGGGGATCAATTTTATTGACATATCCTAGACTCTCTTTTCATGACCCTAACTGCTGGACATATCACCAAACAATTTGGAGGATGCAGTCCACTTCATGGACTTGTTCAAATCCTCCTTAACCTTGATCAGATCTTTCTCCATCACAAAATTCCTTTCTAATGTTGAGTTCAGCTTCAATTCAGCCTTTTTCAATTTCTCTTCTAAGGCTAGTTCATTTTCACTTATTTTTCTTTTTAACTTAGCATTAGTTTCCATCAATTTCAAAAGTTCATCTTTTTCAGTTTCAAGAGCCACCACCTTAACTTCCAGATCAGACACTTGACTTGTCAAAATGGTTTTTTCATCATGTGACACATCCACACTATTGGTTAACAAGTCCTTTTCAGCAGTTAATTAACAAATTGAGTCGATAAGAACACATGCCAGCTTTTTCAACTTTTTGGTAGAGTAAAGGTCTAAGTTATCTTTTAAGTCTAGCAATGTTACTTGTTCTTCTTCTTCCTGATCGTCTGATTGAGCCATAAAAGCAAACAGATCATCATATATTTCATCATCATCATTCATAGCAAGCATGGACGAATCCTCGGGTTGTTCTTCATCATCAGAGACACTGGAAGAATTACCCCAGAACCCCAGAGCTTTTATCATAATTTGATTAGCAACTGCCTTTTTTCTGAACTTTTTTGGAACCTGGTCCCTCTTTTTGTCTTTGACAAACCTTGAGCCATCTTTGTGATCACCTTTTTCATGAGGGCACTCTCTGATAAAGTGTCTTGGTTTCCCATATCCATGAGACAATTCAACATTGCCTTGAGACCGACCCACATTTTCCTTTTTTGCAAAGGCATGATTCTTCCTGATGATTTTCTTTAACCTCTTGGTGAAATAGGACATGTCCACACTATCAATCTTCTCATAACTGTGAGAAGTCTTCAGTGCTAGTGTTTTGTCTTTCTTTCCTTCTCTCTTAGTTGTATCTTGCTTCTTATTCAGCTCATGATTTTGGAGTATACCAATAAGCACATCTATGGTCAAAGTCTTCAAACTTTGAGACTGTGATAGCAACTTTGCTTTCCCAAGACTTAGGCAGTACTCTAAGAATCTTTCTCACATGTTTGCTTTGACTGATAGGTTCTCCCAAACACTTCAGCTCATTAGTTATAGATGAGAACATGTCTCTATGTCGTGTATGGATTCTCCTTCTATCATAATAAAGTCCTCATACTGAGAAGTTAGCATGTCCACTTTAGACTCCTTCACTTGTTCAGTTTCTTCATCTGCATTCCTCAGGCAATCCCAAATCTCTTTTGCCAATTCACAAGTCGAGATTTGATTATACTTCTCAACTCCTATCCTACACACTGATCAGTTTCTTAGCCTTGGAATTTTTCTCAATTTCTTCTTATCAGCTTCATTGTATTATTTTCGAGTCTTGGGAACTTGCTTAATAGTTTCTCCTTCTTTCACCTCAATCATAGGGATATACGACTATTTCTCCCACTTTCTCACCAATCCTACTTGCAACCTAAGTACAAGCAATTAGCAACAAAACACCACCTAGTCTATACTCTCACCACCTTAATGAAGTTAGACTAGACTACAACACCACCTTAAGACTTACAAACAACCTACAAGGTATACAACACTCAAAATAGTAATGAACAACGACGCCACATTCCTTTATAGACTAGGAATGATCTTACACTTTCCAAACCAATACAATAACTATCAAACAAGAAAACTATAAAAGTCTTCTATTAGGTTTCTCTTCTGCAGCTGTTGTATCTCTTACACAAGGAGCCAAGAGAGAATGTTTTAGACTAGGAATATTCAGTTGTGTAATCTTCTAAAAACTTTTGTTTATTCCTTGGATAAGCTCCTTTTATACTACACTCGATACATCGCATAGACCACTGGTCCTTCAGTATAAATGTGATGGACATTTCACCAACCACAGCAGCTTTTAAACCAGCTCTATCCCATGTTCAACTCTGCAAATTAGTCCAATAGTCTATCTGGTCCTTGACTCAGTTTGTTAATCATCAAAATGTTAAAAGCCATATAGTTAACATATTTTGATTATAGTGTCTATTTGGTGGACACCCATTGTTGTTGGTGGGTTGGTGTCGAGGGTTGCGTTAGGCCAATGAATTGGTCGTGTTAGGCAGAGCAATAACTGTTGCGACCTTGGTGGTAGTCTTCTTGAGGTCCTCATGTTTGAGGAACAGTTCATGATGTCGAAGCTTATTGAAAAGTTTAGAATAGCTAATTGGAGAGTCACGTACCCGAATGGCTGCAGATATCTCATGAAAATTCAGGATTGAGTCCACTCAATATTTTCACCACAGAACTTGTTGTGGCGAGTTCATCACAGAGAGAGCGAATCTCTTGCATATATTCAATAATTGATTTGTTGTCTTTGCATACTTAACTAAGATGGTGACGGAGGCCGACAATGCGGGTTTACAATTTATTTGCAAAGGATGTGTGAAGTTGATCCCACGACGCATTTGAGGTGGCCGCAGAAGCTACAATGGATGCGATGGTGGCATCAACAGAGGCCATGAATGCATTTTGGATGAGTTTGTCTTGACGAAACCAATTTTTGTACTTAGGTTTGACTGTCACAAGGCCGTTAGCATGGCGATTTGGGCCTTCCAAATGGTGAAGTTATGGCTTCCACACAGTTTAATGGGTAACTGGGAGGATGGGTTGAATTGAATTAAATGTTTGAGGACAGGGGTAGCATCGGAATTAATGATTGTGTTGGAAGAGGCCATTAGTGTAGAGAAAAAAAAGAATTGGATCTGGATAGCTTTCTGGTTAGAGAGTTTTGGTTTTGATACCAGATAAATTCAGAAAAGTAGAATGAAGAATCGTAAATTTTATTTACAAGGCTCCAATGGAGTTTATATACCAAGCAAACAAAACAGATTGTGCAAAGCTAACTCCTATAAAGTAGGAGCAGGTAAAGATACATGAGAGTCCTAACTGAATAATACAAATCGAATGATACAATGTACAGGCCAATTAGTGTTGTTATGTGCATAGAATATTTGCCCTGTTAGCCGGGTGGTGATGAATGTCTTTCATTTGTTGACAAACTTAAGAGGAAACAACAAAACTATAAACATCATGCCTCATTTGCTTCCAATAAAAATTTGATGATCACCAATAGCAGTGTCATGAAACTCATGTAACAATTGATAACGGAGTGGGAAATCAGAGAGAATGGCCAATCGTCCCCTAAATAATAAAAGACCATCACAAAATACATTGCGCAAATACGAAGCAGACTGACCTTCTAATTGCTTCTGGATATCAAGAAATTTGGGATGTTATTGATTAAGAGATAACAATTCTTTCTCAAGCTCATAACTTCGGTAAGAAATAGCCAGTAAGACCGGTTCAGAATAATGAGAAAGGCAATTCGTAACTTGATTTAATTTCCCTGGGCGATAAATAATTTGAAAGTTGTACCCTACCAATTCGCTGAGCCACTTCTGTTGTTTTGTAGTTTGTATAGTTTGATTGGTGAGATTTCTGAGTGATTGTTGATCTGTCAATATTGTGAACTTGCGTCCCAATAAGTGTTGAAACCATTTACTCATAGCTTGAGTAATGGCAAACATCTCCTTGTGATAAGTGGATGCACCCTGCATGTGTTTTGGCTAAAATAAGCTATTGGGTGCCCTTTTTAACACAAGACAACCTCTATACTTCGCTTAGATGTGTCAATTTCTTGTTGAAACTCTTGTGAAAAAATTGGTAGTACTAGCTAGGGGTGGCAATTTCAGTCCATGGAAGGTAAAAGAAATTCATTTTAACCATATTTATTTTAATACATCACTCATAATTTTTAAATAGGTAATATGGGTAGATCTATTTTAAGAGTTCATACAAATATGATCAAATATGGATACTCATATAAATCCATAGATCTCCCAACTCATAATAAAAAATTCTTAATTGCTCTAAAAAATTTTGTGTGCATGATTTTCTTTATATTTCTTAAAAAATTTAGAACGGGGAAGGGGGGGTGGCAAAAAGAAATTAACAATTTTTTCATTGGAGTGGGCATAAGCACCGAAAAATTAAAAAATCCAATCAAAATAAACTAATTCAGTTTTTCAGTTCGATGTCAGGGTAGGGGGGAAAATTTTCTTTTTATTTTTTATTGGGGTGAACAGAAACATCAAAAAATCGAACCAAACCACACTAATTCATTTTTTAAGTTCGGTGTTAGGGTGGGGCAAAAAAATTTTTTTTTATTTTTATTGGGGCGGACATAAATACCAGAAAATCAAAAAATTGAACCGAACCAAACTAACTCAATTTTTCGGTTCGGTGTCAGGGTGGGGGTGGGGGGACAAATTTTTTTTAATCTTTTTTTGGGACGGGCATAAATACTTAGAAAATTGAAAAATCGAATCGAACCAAACCAAACTAATTCAGTTTTTCGGTTCGGTGTCGGTGGGGGAAGAGGGAGGGGAGTAAAAAAAAATTAATTTTTTCGGTGTCGGTGGGGGGAAGGGAGCAAAAAAAATTAATTTTTTAAAATTTTTTATTGAGATGGGAATAAATACCAGAAAATTAAAAAATCGCACAAAATTAAACTAATTCAATTTTTCGGTTCGGTGTCGGTGTGGGGAGGAGGGGCAAAAAAATTTAACTTTTTTAAAAAACTTTTATGGGATGGACATAAATACTGAAAAAGCAAAAAACCGAACCAAACCAAACTAAGAGTCCGTTTGGCTTAGCTTAAAAGTTGATCAAACTTACTTTTAAGATCTTTTTTAGCTTATAAAAGTGTTTGGTAATTTTCGAAACAACTTAAAAAAAAGTTAAAATTTGTTTAAAATAAGTTAAAAGTTAAAAGCACCACCCTCCCAACTTTTTATTTTTTAGCTTAAAAGTTATTATAGTTTGGCAAAAAAATTAACTATTTAACCTAAATATTTTTTCATATTCTCAAAAATATCCTTACCTATTTAAACGCTTCCATTTGTATCAAACCGTCTAATATTGAAATATGAGTGTATGTTTATTTATATATATTGTCTTTCTTTCACTATTTTATAATAAATAATTTATGATAGTAAGAGAAATACGTGAATGATAAATAAATATTATTATTTATGAATGTAGCTAAAAAGTATCTTAAATTCTTTATGTGAAATAAGAAGCGACGTGCATGCCATTAGAAAGAATAAGCAATATCGGTTAGTTAAATGTTGGAAGTTTCTTGAGAGGGAAAGAGAAAATTGGAATAATTGGTATATTTTGGCAATTAAATATCTCAATCATATTTCGATTTCGATCATGAAAAAAAAGGCATCTTAAAATTTTCGTGTGATCTATCCAAATTATATATTTTAAAAATTAAAAATAAATTATTATATAAAATTTACTATAATAAGTTTATATCGATATTGAATTAAAATATAAATTTATTTTGCTTTATTTTGTTTTTTTAGACAGAAAATCTTAAAGTAATCAGTTTTTATAATGTTAATATTTTGAAGGGTATTTCAGAAATTTTTAATTGAGAAAGTGTTTAACAACAGTTATGCGCCAAACACATCATTAACTTTTTTTCAGCTACAACACTTTTATCTAAACACATAATTGCTTATTTTTCAAATAAATTTCAGCAGTTTAAAAAGTGCTTCTAAACTACTTTTTAAAAGCTATATTTTTCAGCTAAATCAAACAGGCTCTAATTCAGTTTTTCGGTTCGTGTCGGGGTGGGTGGATTGGGCGGGGGAATTAACTTTTTTTTTAATTTTTTATTGGAGCCAAGATAAATACCGAAAAATCAAAAAATCGAACCAAACCAAACTAATTCAGTATTTCAGTTCGGTGTCGGGGTAGGAGGGGGGTAATTTTTTTTTAATTTTTTATTGGGGTGGGCATAAATACTGGAAAATTAAAAAATCGAACCAAATCAAACTAATTCGATTTTTCGGTTCGATGTTAGTGGGGGGAGGAGGGCAAAAAAAATTAACTTTTTTAATTTTTTATTGGGATGGGCATAAACATCGAAAAATTAAAAAATCGAACCAAACCAAACTAATTCGATTTTTCAATTCAATGTAGGTGTTTTTTTTTTCAAAAGTTCAGTTCTTCGATTTAGTGTAGGGCTCTCAAAACTTCGATACACCCAAGAACTGAACTTTTATTAAAAAAATTGAAAAAATAATTTTTTCAAAAAAAATTATTTGGGAGTAGGAATGGGGTAATTGGGATTGAACATTAATAATTTAACTTTGATTATCTTTTTTGGCTTTAAAAGAATAAAATGGGTTGGAACTATTCTTATTCAAACCATATTTGACCAAATCCATATTTACCCATATTTTATATGTATGAATTGTAATCCAATCCATTTTGGCTCAATCCATCCAAATCCAATCTAATCCACTCATTTGCCACCTCTAGTACTAGTACTGGAGTTGTGCTAAGTTTAGCCTTTAAGGTGTCAAAGGCAGTTGGTAGAAGTAGTACACCTAAATGGTTCCTTGCGCAACAAATCAGTGAGGGGTCCTGCTATCAATGCATAATAATGAATAAAGTGATGGTAGTAGCCCACAAGACCTAGAAAACTACGTACTTTTTTAACATTCTTGGGCGGAGGCCATTGTTGGATATTACAATTTTGGATAGGATATATAGTAGTTCAAAGGGAGTTAGGTACAGGCTCTTTTTTCCCTTTCCTGACTGCAATCGTAAGATCAAGATCAGAAGTATCAGGGTTGTGATTCTGCTCGAATCCACACCCAAGCCTTGCTGAGATATCACATGTCCCAGGTACTCCATTAAAGGCCGACCAAATAAAGATTTGGACATCTGGGCGACCAATTGATGTTGTCGAAGTAATTCAAGCACTGATCGTAAATTGATCAGGTGGTCCTTCCAATTGGCGTTATAGATCAGGATATCATTAAAAAAAAACCGTCAGAGATAGGGCCTAAGCATCTCATTAATGGTGGCCTAGAATGTTGACGAATTATTGGACAACCCAAATGACATCACTAAAAATTCATAGTAGCTATCATATGTGCAGAAGGTTGTTTTGGCTACATCTTCTGTTTTGACCCTAATTTGATGGCATCCAGATAGTAAGTCAAGCTTTGAGAAATAAATTGCACCATTTAACTCGATCAAATAGCTCATCAATGGTGGAAATAGGAAGCCTATCCTTCATAATAATGGCATTGAGAGGTTTATAATCCATACAAAATCTCCATGTTACGTCTTTTTTTCGAACTAGTGATACTGGAGAAGAGAGTGGGCTCTTACTAGGCCTGATAACCCCATCCCTAAGCATGTCCACAACCACTGTTCCATAACTTGTTTTTGAAAGTAGGGATAGCGATATGGCTTAACATTAATTGGTTCAGCCCCAAGATTAAAATGAATTGCTTGGTCTTATACTCTTGATGGTGGCAATCCTTGTGATTTAAGGAAAACGTCAGAAAATTCATCTAAAATAGGGATTAAGTCTAGATTAGTGACTTTGTCAGTCGAGACTGTTGGATATTAAACTTGATTTGGCCCAATTGTTTGGGTTTAATTAACTAGCCCAAAATTTAATTAGTTAGCCCAAATATATTATTAGTCCAATTTCTAGAAGAAGTAAAAATATCTATTAGGTAGTAAAAATCTAGAGAATTCTATATTTCTCTAACAATGGTTACGTTGAAAGATTTTTGTGGAATTTTCTAGAGAACCATTATTAACCATTAGATTAAATAAATCCTAGCCATTGTATGTGTAGTGACACTACTATAAATAGGGGTGTCATTCTCTCATTTTGGACCAAGCAAAAACAAGAAAACCCTTTGAGTAATAAAAATCTTCTTCTCCTCCAAAATTTATTTATTTATTTTCTTCCTCTCAAATATCCTCTTCCCAACAAAGTGGTATCAGAGCTAAGAGATCCTTTCGGTTCAATGGCGAGTAGCAGCATGGTTCCTTTCCAAGTCCCGATGCTCAACAAGAGCAACTATGATAACTGGAGCATCAAGATGAAGGCCCTCCTTGGAGCGCAAGATGCATGGGAGGTAGTAGAGAAAGGCGTAGAGGAGCCACAAGAAGGGGCTACTCTATCACAAGCTCAAAAGGATAGCTTGAAGGATTTAAGGAAGAAAGACAAGAAGGCTTTGTATCTAATCTACCAAGGATTAGATGATGACGATTTTGAGAAGGTTTCGGAGGCTAACACTGCCAAAGAAGCATGGAAAAAGCTAAGGACCTCTTATAAGGGTGCCGAGCCAGTCAAGAAAGTACATCTCCAAACTTTAAGAGGTGAGTTTGAATTTCTCCATACGAAAGATGCCGAAAGTATTTCCGATTATTTTTCTAGAGTCCTAGCGATAACAAATCAATTAAAAAGAAATGGAGAGAAAAGAGATGATGTAAAAATTATGGAGAAAATTCTTCGAACTCTAGATCCAAAGTTTGATCATATTTCAACAATTATAGAAGAGATAAAAGATTTGGAATCCATGACTATAGAACAACTCATGGGTTCTCTACAAGCATATGAGGAGAAAAATAAGAAGAAGCAAGGCGTTAGTGACCAACTACTCAAGATGTAGCTCAACTCCAAAGAAGATAAGGAAGAGTGCAACTACAGAAGAGGACAAATAGGATATCGTGGTCGAGGACACGGTCGTGGATGTGGCAGAGGAGGCTTAAGCAACACTTATAGGAATGAAGATAAAAGAGAAGGACCATTAAGAGGTCATGGAAGAAGAAACTTTCAACCAAGACGTGATAAGTCTCAAGTCAAGTGCTACAACAGTCAGAAGTTTGGCCACTATGCTACAGAATGTCGATCTCTTGCAAGAAAGGTTGAGGAGAAGGCAAACTACGTAGAAGATAGAGCTCAAGAAGAAGGCACTCTATTGATGGCGTGAAAAGGCAATAGTCAAGAACAAAAGAATACATGGTATCTTGACTCAGAGGCGAACAACCATATGTGCGGAAAGAGAGAAATGTTCATGGAAATCAACGAATCAGTGTCTGGAAATGTCTCATTTGGAGATAAATCGAAGATACCAGTGAAAGGAAAAGTTAAGATCCTTATCCTACTAAAGGATGGAAGCCATCAATTCATCTCTAATGTTTACTATGTCCCCAACATGGAGAATAACATTCTAAGTTTGGGACAACAATTAGAGAAAGGCTATGATATTCACTTGAAAGATAATAACCTCTCTTTGAGAGACAATCAAAACAAGTTGATTGCTAAAGTACCGATGTCAAACAATAGAATGTTCTTGCTAAACATTCAACATGACATCGCAAAATGTCTCAAGGCGTGCTACAAAGATGAATCCTGGTTGTGGTATCTACAATTCAGACACCTCAACTTTGGTGGTCTTGAATTACTCTCCAAGAAGAAGATGGTAACAGGTTTGCCTTCCATCAGTCAGTCAGATCAGCTGTGTGAAGGATGCCTACTTGGGAAGCAATGCCAGAAAATATTTCCTAAAGAATCTTTGACAAGAGCCAACAAGCCCCTCCAGCTCATACACATGGATGTTTGTGGACCATTGAGGCCAACCTCTCTAGGTAAGAGTAACTACTTCCTTCTCTTCATAGATGATTTCTCAAGGAAGACGTGGGTGTATTTCTTAAAGCAAAAATCAGAGGTATTTGGAGTCTTCAAGAAATTCAAAGCCATGGTGGAGAAAGAATACGGACGCAAGATCAAGGACGTGAGATCTGATCGAGGAGGAGAGTTCACATCCAAGGAATTTCAAGAATTCTGTGATCTAAATGAAATTCGATGGTCCTTAACCATACCCAGGAGCCCACAACAAAATGGAGTAGCTGAAAGGAAGAATAGAACCATTCTCAACATGGCAACAAGCATGCTCAAGAGTAAGAAGATGCCAAAGGAGTTTTGGGCTGAAGCTGTAGCAACTGTTGTATATCTTTCAAACCATTCACCAACAAGAAGCGTGTGGGGAAAGACACCACAAGATATTTGGAGTGGACGAAAGCCTGGTATCTCTCATCTCAGTGTTTGGATATATAGCCTATGCACATATCCATGATGAGAAGCGATCCAAGCTTGACGATAAGAGTGAGAAGCTCATCTTTATTGGGTATGACTCTAAATCTAAAGGCTATAAACTTTATAATCCAAATAATGGAAAGACAATAATTAGCCGAGATGTAGAGTTCGATGAAGAAGAAGAATGGAATTGGGGTCAACATGGTGAAGACTATAACTTCTTTCC
>JAABOM020000096.1:731453-761491 GCA_011800125.2 Solanum clarkiae
TTTGTATTATTGAGAGTTATTTTCAGACGAAGATGCCTATACAAGTGAAAAATAGGAGTAGTAGGGATAAAACATCCAGTGATCAATGATAGAGAAAATGTTATTTTGGAACATTAGATCCATTGTTACTCACAAGCCTTTTGAAAGGTTAATGGATCTAAACAGAAGAAATCACTATGCTTTCGTAACACTAATGAAACCTTTTCAAGACCCTAATCTAATAGATGAATATAGGAGAAAGTTAGGTTTAAATAAAGTTGCATCCAATTGTTCAAGCAAAATAGGGTATTTTTGGGGAGAAGAATGGGTGTAACTCTTACGCTAGATACAATTCAACAGATAACTATTAAGTTTGCCTTTAACAATAAACACTTCTTGATCTCCTCAGTATATGCTAGATGTAATGTGGTGGAAAGCTAAAGTTGTGGGAAGACAGTACAAACATTCATGAGGAGAATGAGATGCCATGGATAATAGGTGGTGACTTCAATGTTATACTGAATAAAGAGGAGAAAATGGGTGGTCTTCCCTTTGAACAACGAGAAGCCACTAATTTTGACATGTTCATTAATAATTGTTCCCTTTCTGATGTAAGATTTTATGGGAGTAAGTTTACATTGTGGAATAGGAGAATTGAGGAAGATTGTATTTTTAAGAGGCTAGGTAGAATTCTGGTGAATTATGCTTTTCAGGAAATTTTTTCTAATTCGGAGGTACGTCATCTTATTAGACAAGGATCAGATCATGCCCCGTTGTAGCTGTGTTGTGATATTGACAGTGCTAATCTCGTGAAGCCTTTTTTGCTTCCTAAACTTCTAGACAAAATATAAGGAGTTTAAAGATGTAGTGAGGCAAAATTGGGTGCTTGATTTCAGGGGTAATCCTTTTATTGAGTTTCAAGCTGAGCTAAAGAAGGTCAAAAAGCTTTGCGGTAACATATAAGTGGCAACAAAGGAAGATGTGATCAAAATCAAGGAAACTCAGATGGAGCTACAACCAACAAGATCAAATAGAAAAGAGCTCAAGAAATTTGAGGCAAAATTGAACAAATGGTTAGGCCTTGAGGAGGTTTTCTGGTGACAGGAGTCAGGGTTGAAGTGGCTGAAAGAAGGAGATTAGAATACAAAGTTCTTTCATTCTTACGAAAAGGAAGAAGAAGAAAGCTATACATATCTGAAATCATGACCGATCAGGGTGTTCTTAATAAAGTGAAGTTAATTGGAGAAGCTGCAGTTTCATTTTATGAGGAGCAGTTTAGGGAAGTTAGCTGGGAAAGAGATGATGCAATGTTGCAATACATCCCTAAACTAATTACAGAAGAGGAGAATGAGAGAATGACACAGTTACTTGAGAATAAGGAAGTTAGAAGCTGCCTGTTTTCCCTAAATGAAAGTAGTGCTAGTGGAGTAGATAGATTACAGGAGCATATTTCCAGACCTACTGGATATTGTTGGAGAGATTTGACTAGATTGGTAAGAGCTTTTTTTGTGGATAGGAGCTTACTATGTTTATAACTCATACCAATCTAGTCTTGATGCCAAAGAAGGAGGTTGTGAAGGGTTTCTCTTATCTTAGGCCAATAAGCTTAAGTTGCTTTACTAATAAGTTGATCTCCAGGGTTATTCTTGGCAGGATTGTTGCTGTCCTCCCTAAAATCATCTCACAAAACCTATCTGCTTTGTAAAAGGGAGAAATATTGCAGAAAATGTCCTGTTGGCTGAGGAGATAATCAAGGACATTAACAAAAGGAATAAGAATGTCAATGTTGTAGTAAAACTGGAGATGGGAGAAAGCTTATGATAGAGTTTGTTGGGTGTTCCCCACGAAAGTACTAAGGAAATTTGGTTTCTCTGAGGTCATTGTAGACATGGTGTGGAGACTTATTTCTAATAACTGATACTGTGATCATCAATGGAAAGTCATATGGTTTCTTTAGATCTTCCAGGGGCTTAAAACAGGGAGATCCTCTATCTCCTACTTTGTTCATAATTGTTGCAGAGGTCCTTTCAACGGGTTTCAATAACTTGAACGATGAAGAAGGATTTAAAGGATTTGGGTTGCCAAAGTGGAGTCCTAAGGTCAATCACTTAGCCTATGATGATGATACTATACTATTTAGATCAGGTGATAGAGCTTCAATCATCATGATGATGAAGATATTAAGGGCTGTGAAGACTGTTCTAGTCAGAAAGTTAATAAAGATAAAAGTTCCTTTTATTTACATGATAACACTCACCTAAGTATTGCAATCAGATTGAGAAGGTTGACTGGTATAGAGAAAAAAAATTTTCCTTTTATTTATTTGGGTTGTCCTGTCTATTTTGGGAGAAGTAAAATTGCTTACTTTGAAGATTGGTGAGGAAGATCTCCAGAAGGATTCATACTTGGCATAATAAACTATTGTCATTTGGAGGGAGACAAATTCTCATTAGCCATGTACTTCAGTCCATTCCAATCTATCTTCTTTCAATGATGAGCCCACCAAAGAGAGTGATAGACAGAATTCATCAACGCTTTTCTAAATTCTTTTGGAGTCCTAATGGAGGAGGTAAGGAAAAGCATTGGGTTGTTTGGATTGAGCTATGTTATCCTAAGGATGAGGGGGGTGGATTGGTTTCAAATCACTTCATGATATAAACAGAGCTTTAATTGCTAAGTTGTGGTGGAATTTCAGAATTTCCTCATCATCTCTTTGGGGTTAGTTTATGTGGGTTAAATACTTTAAAAAGCTACATCCTGTGGTGGCTACTTGTAGAGGGGCTTCACCTATGTGGAAATAAATTATAAAAGCAAGATAGGAGGTGGAACATGAGATTTGGTGGTAGATAAAGTTTGGCTTCTCCAACTTTTGGTTTGGTAATTGGACCAAATTGGGAGCCCCGTACTTTTTAGAGGAGAAATATAGATAATGAGGAGGCAGAGGTAAATGATTTTATCATACATGGGCAATGGGATAAAGATCTTCTCTCACAAGAAATATCACTAGAATAGTAGACTACATCATTGATAATGTCAACCACTATCTGGTGTCAGACAAAAATGACATCCCTTCGTGGATATGTGAGGGTAGTGGTGTGTTCATTGATAAATCTGCCTTCAACAACCTGACAAGGAAAAGGCAGAAACAAAAATGGACAACTCACATCTGGACCCCTAGACTTCCTTCCAAAATTAATTTTTTTTGGACGGTGTGGAGGAGAAGAGTAGCTACATATAATAACTTGTAGAGAACGAGAACACAAATTGCTTATAGATGCTACTGTTGTGAAAGGAAGGACAAGGAAACCATGGAGCATATTTTTCTAACAGCTCCCATAGCTCTTGAGCTATGGAAGCAATTTGCTATATTTGTAGGTATTGATTTAGAAAACATGCATCTACAACGACTTCTAATTGCTTGGTGGAGGATACAGGCTCCAAGTAAACTGAATAAAGTACTAAATATGATCCCTGCGCTGGTCATATGGGAGCTATGGAGGAGGAGAAATGCCCTAAGACTTGATGAAAGATATTTATTGAATTGAATGTCTTATCAGTGTCACAAGGCTCTGTTTTATTATATCAAGAAGTTACTCCCAGGACTTAAGAAAGTACCATAAAGGTGGGGGGATATGGTTGAACTGCTGACTAACTACAGACCAAGACTTTATTACCAAAAAGTCCTATGGAAGCCACCAGAACAA
The DNA here is from genome assembly GCA_011800125.2 of Solanum clarkiae. Classification (NCBI taxonomy): domain Eukaryota; kingdom Viridiplantae; phylum Streptophyta; class Magnoliopsida; order Solanales; family Solanaceae; genus Solanum; species Solanum clarkiae. The sequence continues at coordinate 735,137 of JAABOM020000096.1, forward strand.
GGATGGGTTGTGTGCAATACTAATAGAATATCTAGGGGCAACCTAGGAGTGAGTTTATATGGATTTTATGTTTGAAATAGTGTTGGAGATCTGCTATATGCAGAATCAAGATTATTGGCATAGGTAAGAATATAAAAGCAGAAACTCAAGCTATTTACACAGCATTGAGCTACTGCAAAGATAATGGGATGCAAAGGATTATTCTACCGACTGATTCACTAGCAGTCAAAAAGATGTTGGAAAGAGAATGGAGAATACCTTGGGAAATAATCAAAAACAATGGAGCAAACATATACTATCATGCAACAAGTTGAAGTTAAAGTAACAAATGTGTACAAGAAAGAAAATAAACTAGCATATTTCACAGCAAGTGAAGCATTTCATCATACAGGCAAAACACAATATTATCATTTCATGAATCTACCTAGCTTGTGAAGGAGGATCGTAAACATAGAGAAAAATAACATCCCGGCTATCAGAATCAGAACCAAAGCCATTTCTACAAGTTCAAGATAAATAGAATATACAGCTACACAACTAGTTCATGTTAGAAATTTTGAAGCAAAAGGCTGTGGCTAAGGATGGTTCTACATCCGTTCAAAAAAATGACAAAAGTCGCTAAAATAGTTGAGGAAGACTACCCAGATTTGAAGATGCTACCAGCAAGGGGATTGACGGGAAACATAGTTCCACTAAGCGTTAAATGGAGAAAGCGAAAAGAGTCAGGAAAGACGAATAAAATGGAGATAGCAAGGAATACAGGAAGAACACTCACAAATCGACTCCAAGCTAACCAATAAGGCCCTCCAGAATGAGCAATATACCTAAAGCCCAATGTCTGGACGCAAAGGAAGCACATCAATAAGAAGTAGAAGGGAAAGGGGAGCAAAGACAAGAAGGAGAAGAACATATTATTGATAGAGATAAGGAGATATGAAGATGCAGCAGCAGTGAAGGATGTTCAACACCCAGAGAAGAAGAAGACGAACCCTGCCGTTCAGTTGAAGAGACTCGAACATCAAAAAAGAAAAGAGTGGAGAAGAGAGAAAGTCACATTTAGGAAATCCTATTTTCTAGGGACTTCTTTTATGCTGAATAGACTCAGTTTTCAGGTCTAGGCCATGTAACACACTCTTTTGAATAAATAAAACGAGCCTTGCGCCCAAATTTTAAAAATAAAAAATAAAAAATAAAAAGATAGTTATTTTCAGACTTTTTCATGAGATTGATTTAAAAGTTTTAAATGTTCACTTAATGAAGCTTCTAAATGTATGTTTAGTCTTTCATTCAGTACCCAACTAATCCAAGGATTTGCTTAGGATGAGAAATAATTTTGAGGTGTCGGCCACGTCTAGGATGTAGGCTCGGGACATGACATATATCCTCACAGTCTTTCATTAGGAGATGAAGAGAATGATACACTTTAAGAAATTCCTCCTCATATTCTGTTATGCCGAGTCTCTTTTTTTTTATTGAATTTTTATTAGATTTTGGCTCTTAGTTTTATAATAGAAGAAATTATTGAATCCTAAGAGATACATTCATATTGGGTGAAATATCCTTAAGGTTGATGTCTTTTGACATGCTTCAAGTTTTGTAGAATTTCTTATAAGTTCGTGATAAAATATTTTCGATAAGATTTCCCAACACTTTAAGCCCCACCTATCATACTCAATATTTTTACGTACTAACAAGTTTTGATATAAAAGATATTTGTAAATAACAAAATTTTATTTGAATTTGAACTCTTAAAAATAAAGACTATATTAAATTCAAGAAACACTAGTTCAAATAAATATGACGGATAAATATAATTAAATAAATTATTTAAATTCAATAGATATGATTTTAATTTATCTTGATTCAAGTTTGTTGGACTAGTGGCATTGATTTGGACCTGAATTCACTTTGTCATGCTCAAGATGCAATCATATTTTCGAGGCCTAAATTGATGACACTTGTCAAATAAAAGAGTCGATATGATCATGACACTTGTCAAAATGACATAACACGCCTAATCAAATCAACAACAATAAAATGTGTCACGTATATGAATGAATTGTTAAAATCAATCAAATAATACCATGTCACGTAAATCTAATTATGATCTAATATTTTTCATAAAACTTTTTTTTTTTTTAGAAAAAGAAAAATCTTTAGATTGGAGTCTAAGAATATCATAAGTTGAAAATATTTATATGATTATCAATATTAATTATCCATATACTAAAGTTTAGTATATTTAATATTGGTAAAATATTGAAAACTTACTGAGGAAGATTTAAAATGGAACAATAGTGTTCACTCACAAATTCTTACTTTCCTTTTTTTAAATTGGTAACATGTTTATGATCATTCTATAAAAGTATAAAACATGCTTTAAAAATTGCAAAGCATATAATCATGTATTTGTAGAAATTTAATTAATTGATGATAAACTAGATTCTTAGATAATCTTTACATAATTTCCCCCCGTATAAAATCACCAGAAATCCATCAATCAAAAGATAAAACATAATAAATGACAACACCATCATCTTCTTCCTCATTTGGTTCAACGTTTATCTTATGCCTAGTTGTTACTTCCTTAATAACACCAAGTTCAAGTAACTATTTGTCCCAAATGTGCATCAAATCCAACAATCCAAGATTTTGCTTGCAAGTTTTTGGCTTAAATCCTCATAGGAGGCCTTATGAGTTGACACGAGAGGCCGTCAACTTAGCATTGACTAATGCCACCGGGATAACAGAAAAGATTCACACCTTGCTTGATCAGACAAAAGACGATAACCTAAAAGTGATATATAATTTATGTTTGAATTATTATCAATCTGCGATTGATGTTTTAATACCAACGGAGGAGTACTATCTAAAGGAAGGTCTATACAGTAATGTGCATGAAGTAGGAAAACAAGTCAAGGAAGTTGCTTTTTATTGTGAAAATGAGTTTCAAGCAATGCCTGGTTATGTTTATGCCTCTACTCTTAGCAAGGACAATGATGACTTGGGAAATTTTGGTAGCATTATAGTATCTGCTGTAAATCTTCTATTTGTTCCTCCATCATTTTAAAAGTAGTATGTAATAAAAGTCATGTGTTAGGGCAGGACTACTAATAATGAGAAAAATGATTTGTTACATTAGTTTCTGAATAAATTTCATGGAGAAAATGGATATCATTTTTGTTTTTCCACTTTTTTTGCCCTTAATATATGGATATCCAAAGAAATGGATATCATAAATCTAAAGTTTAAAATATTAAAAATTATCACAACCAGTTGTACTTTGAGAATAATTAGTTTTTCTTTTTTTTAAAAAAAAATCAACTTGACTTTTTAAACGAATGGAATATTGTTAACTTTTAAAGGAAGATTTGAAGTCTCCTCACAAGATTTATCTTAAAATAAAATTAGCAGAACATATAATTTTATTTTACCGGTTTATTGGTTGATTTTATAGCCCTAAGAGGCACAAACTTGTACATCCACATATGATATGATATGGTTTTATAATCTAGCAAGGTATAGGGCAACTCATCCAACTGAAATTATAAGTCGGAAATTATGGGCTCAAATGACGTATGTTGGTTATAAAAAGAATCCACATTTATGCATTCTTTTATATACTTTTAAGTCTAAATGCTCCATTTTAAGTATGTATTCTTGTGAATTATTTTCATATGTTATGATTGTTTTAGCATATTATCTTATGTATATGCATAGTTAGCTTTAAGAAGCAAACTCCCCAAGAAAAGTAAAATGTATTACTTTAGTATTTGATATCATTGCATATCTCAGTTATGAAGCTTTATATGTTTTCATTAAATTAATGTTATACCTTGAGTCATGTTATTTTCAGCATGAGTACTTAGTTCAGCTAAGTATTTTCTTCTGCTTTATTATATGACGTACATTCCATATGCTAATGTTATTTGGAGCTACATCATTTTTATGATGTAGATTTAACTACTCATGATAACATATGTCCAATAAGATACTTCCCATCAACAGTTGGTGAGATCTTTTTGCTTCTAGAGAACTCTAGTTTTGTTAAGTTTAGTTTATATGATTTTATAGTCATTGGGTCTTGTCTCGACACCTTTCTTCAATTAGTAGAGACTTCAAATGTAACACTGCTCATGTGCTTCGGAATGCTTTATAAGTGTATTTATTGAATTCTCAAAATCTGTGCATGATTTTGAAAATACGGCTTCATATTCTTGTTCATGGGACAAAATTATGTAGGAAAAGGGTGGCCCTCGATTTTAGAAGACCCTAGTGAAAAATAATTTTCGCAATGGGGAGCAGAAATAGTGAGATGCGCGATAAGGCCGCATCGTGACTGGGGCGCGACTTACTGTAAACTGAGCTCTGAGACTGGTCCGCGCCCTTGGGACATTCGTCCTCGAATGTCAAAAAATGTATATGAGAGATACAAACATGACAAATTTCATCCCACATAAGATGCCACAATGCACTTAAACATCATTTCAAGAATCTCAATATAAGTATAAAATCATCATGAGCTTGTCAATTTAAACATGAACGTATACAATGACATGAGGGCTGAACTTAAGACTTGAGATCATATAAAGGACTTAGATCAATATTTTAGGCTTGATTAGAGTGGAAAAGACAAGAGTATTGCTTTTGCATATCTGTTTCAGCCTCCAAAGTAGCACCTTCGACTTGTTGGTTCCTCCGAAGGACCTTAATGGAAGCAACTTCCTTGTTCCTCAACCTCTTCATTTTTCTATCCAAGATCTCCACTAGAACTTCCTCATATGTCAAGTTGTCTTCAACTACCCCCACAACATCAAGAGGCATAGTAGCATTGAGATTACCCACACACTTCCTCATCATAGACACATGGAAGACCGGATGAACTAATTCCATTTCTCTGGGCAAATCTAAATTGTAGGCCACCTTACCAATCCTTATCATCATCCTATATGGACCCATATATCTAGGGCTTAACTTTCCTTTCTTACCAAAATGGACCATCTCCTTCATGGGCGACACCTTCAAATAAACCCAATCACCAACCTTGAATTCAAGATCCCTTCTTTTCACAACGGTATAAGACTTTTGGGGACTTTGGGATGTTTTTAACTTTTCTCTAATCATCCTAACCTTCTCAAGAGCCTCCATAACGAAATTTGGTCCCAACAAAGACACCTCACCAACCTCAAATTACCCGACTAGTGATCTACAATGTCTATCATAGAGAGCTTCAAAAGGAGCCATACCGATGCTATAATGATAGTTATTGTTATATGCAAACTCAATCAATGGAAGATGATCATCCCAACTATCCTTAAGCTCCAATACACAAGCTCTAAGCATGTCCTCAAGAGTTTGGATAGTTCTTTTGGCTTGGCCATCCATTTGAGGGTAAAAGGCCATACTAAGCTTTACTTTGATCCCAAGACCTCTTTGGAAGGACCTCCAAAAGTGTGAAGTGAATTGTTCACTACGATCCAATATAATGGAAAAAGGAACCCCATTCAACCTCACCAAGTCATGAATGTACAACGTAGCATAATCTTCAGCCCCATATATAGTCTTAACTGATAGAAAATGAGCCGATTTTGTCATCCTATCAACCACAACCCATATGGAATCAAAACCCTTTCTAGTCTTGGGCAACCCAACCAAAAAATCCATAATAATCTCTTCCCACTTCCAAGTAGGAATCTCTATGTCTTGGGTTAGGCCACTACGCCTTTGATGTTCGGCTTTGACTTGTTGGCAACTATGGCAATCGGAGACAAATTTGGCAATGTCCCTCTTCATGCCTCTCTACCAATACACCTCTCTCAAATCCCTATACATTTTAGTAGACCCGAGGTAAATAGAGTAAGAAAAACCATGAGCCTCATCAAGAATCCTTTCCTTCAAGCTATCAACACAAGGCACACACAACCTACCTTGGTACCTAAGGGCACTATCTCCCCCTTGAGAGAAAACCTCCACCTTACCATCTTTTACCAATGCCTTCAATTCCAACAAACCAAGGTCAAGATCTTGCTCAGTTTTCGCCTCTCCAATCAATAAAGATTTAGAACCATCCACAACAACAACACCCTCATTATCAACTTCTTCCGACCTAACTCCCAATCTAGCCAACCGATGGACCTCCTTAGCCATCTCTATGGCACCATTATCAATATGAGTTAGGATACCCATAGACACCCTACTCAAAGCATCTGCCACCACATTAGCCTAACCGAAATGATAATGCATACTCATATCATAATCCTTAAGAAGTTCTAACTACCTTCTTTGCCTCAAGTTAAGATCCTTTTGAGTGAAAACATATTGGAGGCTCTTATGATTGGTGGACACATCAACATGCACCCCATACAAATAATGATGCCATATCTTTAATGCAAATACCATGATGGCTAGCTCAAGATCATGGGTAGGATAGTTCTTTTCATGCACTTTGAGTTGCCCAGAAGCATAGGCTATGACCTTACCATTTTGCATTAGAACATAACCCAAACCAACTTTAGAAGCATCACAATACACAACAAACCCCTCTAGCCCTTCTTGTAGTGACAAAATAGGAGGATTCACAAATTCATCGTTCAAGGTTTGGAAGCTCTTTTCACACTCATCGGTCCACACAAACTTAGTTGTCTTTTGGATCAATCTTGTCTCATAGTTTTGGTTTGTAGATTCATAATGATACCATGAGAGCTTTAGGGCGTCCACAAGATATGTTTTCAGATACCGCTATACAATTACAACCCGTTTTTGCTCAATGGATACAAAACACCCATGCTTTAGCACTGGTGCAACAGCTCCTGGTGCAACAACAAGCACTAGTTTAACTTAGGGGGCGGTGATTTAGTGGCAGTGGGTGGCAAGGTGGCTTTGGGAGAAGCAATAGTAAAGAATCCATTTACAAATCTCCGGTAGTAACCTGCTAGGCTTCTTCCAAGAAGCTCTTAATATGCGATGGGGTCAATGGTCTAGGCCAATTCCTAATCACATCCATCTTCTTAGGATCCACCTTAATACCATCCCCCGACACCAAATGACCTAGAAAGGAAACTTCTTTCAGCCAAAATTCACTCTTCTCATATTTAGCATACAATTTCTCTTCCCTCAATCTTGAAATGCTACCCTCAAATGACCCATATACTCCTCCTTATTATGTGAATAGATCAAAATATCATCAATGAAGACCACAACAAATGAATCAAGGTAGGGTTTGAAGACCCTATTAATAAGATTCATAAGGATAACTAGTGAATTGGTCAACCCAAATGAAATCACAACAAACTCATAATGCCTATACCTAGTCCAGAAGGTCGTCTTAGGAATGTCACACTCCCTTAGCTTCACTTGATAGTACACGGACCAAAGATCAATCTTAGAGAAGTGGCTATCCCCTTGCAATTGGTCAAACAAATCATCAATCCTTGGAAGATGATACCTATTCTTGATGGTAATCATATTAAGTTGTCGGTAGTCAATATACACTCTAAGAGACCCATCCTTCTTCTTCACAAACAACATCGGTACACCCTAAGGTGATTTGTTAGGCCTAATGAAACCCTTTTCTAACAAATCCCTCAATTACTTCTTCAACTCCTTTAACTCTGCCGGGGCCATATGGTAAGGGGGAATAGAAATGAGTTGAGTATCATGGAGGAGGTCTGTACCAAAATCTGCTCCCTTTCGGAAGGAACAATGGGAAGTCATTTGGAAAGACATCAAGAAACACATTTACAACCGGAACTGACTCTATGGGAAGGACTTTAGACTCCACATCCCTTGACCTCACAAGATGATAAAGACACCCCTTAGAGATCAATTTACGGGCTTTGATTCAAGAGATGAACCTACCCTTGACCACCACATCATGAATCTCCCACTCAAGGATGGGTTCATTTGGGAATTAGAATTTGACCCTACAGGTTCTACAATCAATAGAGACATAGTATGCATGCAACCAATCCATCCAAAGAATGACATCAAACTCAACCATTTCCAACTCAACAAGATCACAAGATAATATTTTATGCAAGATGTAAATGGGATAATATCTATAAATCTTCTTAGCAATAGTAGATGCACCAATAGGAGTAGACACCTCATATGACTCACACAATAATTGTAGATCAACATGGAACCTTTTGGCAATAAAGGGGTAATAAAAGAAAGAGCGGCATCCAGATCAATCAATGTATAACATCAAAATCAAGGACTTTTAACATACCGGTAGCAACATCGAGCACCTCATCAACCCCTTGCTCCCCATGCAAAACATAAAACCGATTGTGTCTTGGTGCACCATCTTGTCGGCCACCTCTACCCAAAGGAACTGCATTGGCAACTCGGCCTTGAAGACGAACATTCTTACCCTTGTTGCGATCATGAGGGCAATCAATCTTTTTGTGACCCACTTCCCCACAACCATAGCATGCATTAGTGTCTTTTAAGCATGGGCCCTTATGACCCTTACCACATCTTGGAAACACATCATTAGGAACCACAACACCAACACCTTGGGTCCTTGGGAAGACATTGGCAAATCCCCTATTAGAAGCATGAGAAGACCTTTGGCCTTGGTGGAACCGGCAACCCCTTCGGCTTTGGAACTTTTCCTCAAAACGGGCCCTCTTGGCCTCATGACTCCTCTTTTTCCTCAACTTTTTCTCCTCCATTTGTTCGACACAAGTCATCAAACGGGACAACATCCATGTCATAATCTACATAGCAAACTGACACTTCTCACTCACCAAGTCAGAAACACCCACACAAATTTATTCATCCTAGACCTTGAGTCGGCCACCAAGTGTGGAGCATACTTTGAGAGTTGGTTGAACATGAGTGCATACACCCTCACACTCATAGACCCTTGCTTCAAATTTATAAATTCCACCAATTTGGCTTCCCTAAGCTCAAGAGGGAAGAACCGATTAAGGAAAGCCGCCTTGAACTCTTCCCAAAGTACCACATTGTTGACTCCTCCGCCTTCTCCATTTTCCGTTGATTGTATCATATTTGTGCTACCCCTTTGAGTTGGTATACTGCCAACTCCGCCTTATCATCTAACCTCACACCTATGATAGCCAAAATCTTGTAGACCTCATCAATGAACTCTTGAGGGTCCTCACTCTCCTTTGACCAATCATTAGGTGGAAAACCTTACCTTAACTCCAATAGCATAACATAGAGTAAAGATAAGGAAAACATTTCTTTAATGCCTCATAGCCTCTTGCTCATAGTTGTGGTACACAACACAACCATGAACAAGACTCTAATTGACACGGTGTATTGGACTCTGAGGATCTAACAATCTAGCGCTCTGATACTAAGTTCATCACGACCCAAGCATAGGACCTAGACATGATACAGCGCATAGAGAACCCAAAAGGACCCCAAGCAAGCCTCTTCACATATCATTACACATCCTTGATCATGGAAGTAATAAAATAACAACAAGAGATAGTAATAAGGATAACTGAGGCTAAGGGACATCTTTCATATCATAAACAACAAGAATCAAAAGAGAGTCAAAGCTTATAATATTACACATGACGTGTCCAATAACACCTCTACTATATAGATAAGAGCGGGGGCTAAGACAAGCAACCGGGGTCACCCTCATAGTCAACATATACATATAAAAAATATAGTCTTAGAACATAGAATGAGGTCATAAGCATCGCTCCCAAAATTGAGGACTCGCCAAAGAGCTTGGGAGAAGTCGTACTAACTACGTAGAAGAGGATGACCAAGTGGGGCTCTGGTTCCTATATGGTGAAATTATTTAGGCATAGAGTATGCGTTAATACATAGAGTATGCGTTAGTACTTTGATCAATTTCCAACACTATAGAGATAATATCATATACATATATTTCTTTCATCATCATATAGTCATTCAACTCATAAGACATACGTTGGGCCTTCAATTCCTCAAGATAACCATAACAGGATATTTTATCAAATACTTGGCAGGTGTGTAGTGCTAGTGTAAAACCATGCAATTAAAGAGTGAAATCATGCTAGAAAATTCAATGTAAAACCATCAATAGATACTTGGTAATACCCTCAAGCCATATACATCAAAGTCCTTCATCAAATCTCACAATAAATCTTAGATTCATAGCTCAAAACATGCTAAAACAATCATAATTTCATGAAACCCCAATATAATGTGCAGTAAAATTCATAATAGATAATGAGTAAATTAATTTCAATTCATGAATTTTAGATAAAAGAGAGTTTGGGTATCATAGGTGAAAGGAACCCATGAAAGAAACCCACATACCTTGACTTTTGGAGAATCCTTGAAGAAGATTAGAGATGGAGACTTGAAGCTTGAATGAGAACCTTAAGATCCGAATGAGTTTTTTAAGACTTGAAATTGGAGATGAAATATTTTCTAAGTATTTGAGTAAGTATTTAGGAATGTATTGAATGATATGAGGGTGAAATAAGGCTAAATATTGGCATTTTCGCACATGGGAATACTTATGCCCAAGACATAGAGGCCTTGGATGGGACAAGAAAAACAATGCACAAAATACACTGTCGCTCCATGGACATCGATCATCTTTGGAAATCACAATTTTGTGATTTTCAAATTTTGCTATAGCTTCTCTTAAATAGAGGTTAGACCCATTTTCCACTTAATTTGACCTCCTGAACAAGAATATGAAGTTAGATTTTTGATATAACGTATGGATTTTGAGATATATGAAAATTACGATTGTGGGCACTTCTGAGACACATTTTTGAGCACTTTTCGGAGTTGTTTCAAAGTTGATTTTGAAAATTTTATAAAAAATTAAAGTTTTGTAGAAGGAAGAGTTTTAAAAGGCTTAAAATTGGAAATTTCATGTTTTTAGGTCATACTAAGTTTCAAGCTTCGAAATTTGATTTCATCAATTTTATCAGTTCCAGAATTTAAATTTGATCTAGGAGAACTTGCAGAATTGAATTCAGAGTTAAAATGGAGATTTTGGACCCAAAGTTGCATTTCTAGTTTATTTTGGATCATAGGTCTGACTTTGGTCAACATTCGTAGTTTGGGAGCAGGTATCAGAATTTAGTCAGTTCGAGTGGGTAAAACTGACACTAGAAATGACTTCATTGTCATTTTTAGAGTGTTTGAGAATATTTTGAGTTTTCGAGTATGAAACTAATTTACGTGATCTTTCTCGGGTTTGAGACCACGAAAGCTGCAGATTTGAATTCTAATGGTTCTATTGAGTCTGGATCATCATTTTTGGTGGGATTCTATGTTTGGTTTGAGTTTATGGGGTTCCGAACGAATCCTAAGAGTTCAGTTCTAAACTTTAAATGTTGTGTTGTTGCTAGTGCAAATTATTCCTACTGCATCTCATTATTGTACTCTGTATTCATGGGTTTACCTCCGTGTTCTCAGAGTGTGTGGCCATTTGAGCTCCGCGTTCGTAGAGGTGGGGTCCACATTTGCAAAGTCTTGGCCTTACTAACTTCCGTGTTTGTGGAGCACAAGTGTGACCTAAACAGTGTCTTTCTTTTACAAATGTATTTTTTTCATATTTCACCATTTTCAACCCTTCAAGCTTCGTTTTCAAGAGAGAATTCAAAGATTTTCAATGCATATTGATTTGATAACTATTTCTAGCCTATTTCATTGTTTGCTTTGATTAGTTTGCCATTTTTAACTAATAATTTTTAGATTTTAATGGTGTAAATTAGGGATTTTTTGGACTTTGATTTTCAAACTTTAATTGTTGATTTCTGCCTCATCTTAATTAGCTCCATTTTCAAAATGGTTTTCACCGTTGATCTCCTTATTACTTGGAAAACACTTTCATAAATTAATTTTTAGATTTCAGGTACATTTTTCGACATAAGATTTTTGACCATTTTATCATTTTTCTCCAAATTGATTGATTTTGGTTACATTAGATTCGTTATGTGATTATGATGTCGTATTTGAATAGATTTTGATGATTTGGAGTATCGTAGAAGTGGAAAACAACGATTTTGACTTGATTCAGACTTTGTTTAAGGCAAGTGGACTTCTAACCTTTTGTTAAGTATGAACGAACCTTGTATGCTCCTATATGTGTGGAATGGGATACTTTGGGGGTAGAATTGTATCTTTGTAAGCTTGATCATGATATATAAGATTGAATAATTGTTCACATGGTGATATATTGACTTGTAAGCTAATTGTGAATTTGTAACCTATGTGATCTTATGAATCATTTGATATTGATAGAGAGACAATGCTTGTGTTGCAATACGATTGACATATTGAGATTGTGGTGATATTGAGACACTAATAATTTTGAGCTATTGATGATATTGAGATCCTTATAATGTTGATACTGTGACATAATTAGGATCGTGCACATTGAATCTATTATTATTTGTGCATTGATACTTATGATGGCTACGGTCGAGATGTGAGCAAGGTAACATATGGAATGATGACCGAGGTCTCTACCGGTCGAGCCAAGGTGATATACTGTTTGTGCAAGGTCATTTTCGGACTGGTCTGAGGTCTCTTCAGGATGAGTGAGCATTAGCCAAGGCCTTTGCCGACAATGTTCATAGATACGTGGTATATGTGTGGCCCCATAGGATCTAATCTGATGTATTTGTATATTGGTCTGCGGATGTATATCATAAGATAGACATGCATCATGATTATCTAACATTGCATTGCATTTATCCTTATTTCATGGCATCCATCCATTCTTATGTTATACTTGCTTTGATATTACTTTTTATTGCTTATGAGATTGTATACTTATTGTATCATTTTTTTAGTAAGTGTTGGATCTATTCACATACTTGTGTATTGAGATACTATGCCAGGTGATGACTGGTGAAAAAATCTATTGTGGTTGAGTGTTAGGAGTTACTTGTGTTCTTTATTGCTTAACTTTAGGTTAGTTCCATTTTTCTAAGTACCCTGTTATTTAGTGCTTACCCCCTGCTACATTTTGCTAGGTTATGAGTCCGGTCCACCCTGCTAGCGTTCTAATTATATTGGATTGAGCTTTGGATCTATTGAGAGCTAGTTTTTTGTTCCTTCAGTAGACCTTCAGAGATTCTACTAGTATGTTTTATTCTATTTGAGGACTAGACATCATAACTTGTATTTTATTTGAGTATTCTATGCTTAGAGGGTTATACATATGTTACCAGTTCTTGGGATAGTTGTATTTTGATTTCTTCTGCTTATCTATGTTATTAGGACCAGAGTTATTGCTTTTACAGGACAAGGGGAGGCTACCCCTGATGTTACCTTTGAGACCCTAGCTAAGGGTAGGGGTCGTGCCAGAGGATGAGCTAAAGGTTGGGGTCGAGGAGCCACACTAGTGAGAGATTATTAGCGCGGTATCTCTCCCGAGCCAACCATGGATCCTAGACAGGAGTAGGTTCCACATGAGTTTCTTGCACCACTACTACTTCAAGATATACTTTTGAGAGTCTTGGGTGTGGTGGAGACTTTGGTTAGATCGATGGCCCAATTGACATTTTTGGTACTTGACAGACTAGGGTTGGGGTTCAGCCCCCATAGCAGCAGGCCTCTGTGGCCCAGGTTCAGGTAGAGTAGCCATTAGCAGCTTTGATTATTGATATTCCACAAGTAGCTTCCTTCACTGAAGATGAGCAACGGAAATATGAGAGATTTCAAAAGATGGAGCCACCTCAGTTTGAGTTTGGAGAGACTAAGGATTCCCATGAGTTTTTGCTCACTTGCTAGGAGCTACTTGAGACCGTGGGGTTGGCAGAGACCCATGGTGTTTGATATATATCCCTCTAGCTCTATGGGCTAGCCAGGAAGTAATGGAGGAACTACTTGGGATCACTTCCAGTTAGGTCCCCTCAGATGAATTTGGAGATGTTTTTAGATGCCTTCTATGATGCGTTTGTTCCCTAGAGTGTTTGGGAGGAGAGTCGATTGAGGTTCAAGAGTTTGAGGCAAGGTACTATGACCATTTAAGAGTATGAGGTCCATTTTTATTAGTTTTCCCAACATGGCACAACTATACGTCTAATCGAAGTGGAGAGAGTTCGCCGATTTGTGAGAGGGCTATTTTTCCTATCAGGCAATCTATATTTTGGGTATCTAGAGATGGAGTGGTTAGTGCTGCCAAAGAGGTAGAGTTGATACAAAAGAGGAGTTTGAGGACCCCAAAAGGATCCGTACATCCGGGCATTACTCATGTGCCTCATCAGGGGTCAGAGGAGGTAGTTCATTTCAGCATACAAGGTTCATATAGCCTTTCCAGCTTCAGAGGGAGGATGAGGTCCCCATGATGCCTATAGTTTAGGTCAGAGTTAATTTGGTTCCTAATAGAGGCCCACAGGTCGGAGAGGTTACAACATTCCCCTACTCTTTTGCAATAGTAGTCCACACCTAGATCATGCTTTAGGTGTGGATCTCCTGATCATATGATATGACAGTGCCACAGGCAGACAAATTCAGGGCCCCACCATTCATACTCCACAACATTGATCAGTGATCCAACACCACCAGCTAGAGGTTCAGCCCCACAGACTAGGGGTCGGGATAGAGGTCAGACTAATAGAGATGCACATACCAGTGGTAGAGGAGTAGATGATATTTCCACTCATGCAGGTGATAGAAGGGTAGACCCGAGGTGGAGGGCTTTGATGTTGTGATTACTGGTATTGTTCTAGTTTGCCATCGCCTACAACTGTGTTATTTGACCTTGGTCTACTTATTCATATGTAAATACTTATTTCTTCTTGGGGTTTGAGTTACCTTATGATTCAATGTCTGTGTCTGTTCATATTTTGACCACAGTAGGAGAGCCCTTAGTAATATGGATCGAGTGTATCGATCCTCTCTTGTTACTTTGGCTAGCTATGAGACTTGGGTAGATTTGATTATATCGAACATAGTAGATTTTGATGTTATTTGGGTATAAATAGGTTATCTCAGTATCGTGCTATTCTTGATTGTTACACCAAGACTGTCACTATACCTTTGCTAGGTATATCGAGGGTTGAGAGGACTAGTTTGAAAGGTTCCTATCCTAGCAAAATGATCTATTATATTCGGGACAAAACTAGCTTATTTGGCTTTTATTCACGACACTGTTGCTGAGTCACCTTCTATGGAGTCAATTTCAGTGGTTGGTGAGTTTTCGAATGTATTTCCTACTGATCTACCAAGAGTCCCTCCTAATCGGGTCATTGATTTTGCTATTGACCTTAAACCGAGCATTAAGCCCATTTCTATCACTCCCTATCGGATGGCTCTACTTGAATTGAACGAGTTAAAGGAGCAACTCCAATATCTGTTGAGTAAGGGCATTATTCTCCCCAATGTTTCACCTTGGGGTGCCCAGTCCTGTTTGTTAAGAAGAAGGATGGATCTATAAAGATATGTATTGGATATAAACAATTGAACAAAGTGACTATCAAGAACAAGTACCCATTCCCCGCATAGATGACTTACTTGATTAGCATCAGAGAGGTGCACTATTTTCTAAGATGAAGATTCAACCATCAAATATACCCAAGACAACTTTTTAGACTAGGTATGGCCATTATAAATTTCTTATTATGTCATTTGGTTTGACTAACCCTCCTACAACATTTATGGAGTTGATGAATGGGGCGTTCCGTCCGTATCTAGAGTCATTCGTGATTATGTTCATTGATGATATCTTGATCTATTCTAAGACCGAGGAGGACCACGTGAGGCATTTAAGGATTGTACTCCAAAGACTTAGGGAGGAGGAGTTGTATGCATAATTCTCCGAGTGTGAGTTTTGGCTGAGTTCAGTAGTATTCTTGGGGCACCTGGTTATCCAAGAAGGGTATTTGAGTTGACCCAACGAAGATTGAGTTCATTCAGGGTTGGACTAGGCCTACCTCAGCTACAGAGATTTGCAATTTTATGGGCTTGGCTGGTTATTGTCGCCATTTTGTTTAGGGTTTCTCCGCTATTACAGCTCCACTGGCTAAGCTTACTCAGAAGAATGTGGTATTTCATTACTCCGATGAGTGTGAAGAGAGCTTCCAAAAACTCAAGTCATTGTTGACTACAACTCCAATTCTGACATTTCTGGAGGAGGTTGTTAATTTCACTATTTAATATGATACTTCGAGAGTGGGGCTAGATGGTGTTTTGATGTAGAAAGGAAAAGTTATTTCTTACGCTTCTAGACAACTAAAGACCCATGAGAAGAACTACCCCACTTATAATTTGGAGTTGGTTGTTGTTGTGTTTGTGTTAAAGTAATAGCGTCAATATCTATATGGAGTCCATTGTGAGATCTTTACTGATCATCGCAACCACAGTATATCTTCAGTCAGCAGGATCTAATATGAGACAAAAAAGTTGGATTGAGCTTCTAAAAGATTATGACTTGACTATTCTCTATCACCTAGGAAGGCCAATATGGTGGCCCATGCATTGAGTCGAAAGGCTTCTAGGGTAGAGAGTTTAGCAGCTATCCGAGTTGACGAGCGACCGTTGGCTAGAGATATTAAGATATTGGCCAATGGGTTGGTAAGGTTACAACTTTCAGAGCAGGGTAGAGTGTTTGCTACTATTGAGGCCCGATCATTGTTGATGGATCATATTTGTGAAAGACAGTTTGAGGATGAGAAGTTATGTATTATCAGGGATAAAGTGACTAGAGGTGAAACTAGAGAAGCAATGCTTGATTCTTATGGTGTCTTGAGGATTGGGAGTCGTATTTGTGTGCTTAAAGTGGGTGATTTGATCAAATTGATACTCAAGGAGGCTCATTGTATTAGATATTCTATTCATCCAGAGGAAACAAAGATGTACCATGATCTGAGTCAACATTAATAGTGGTCCGGTATGAAGAGATATATAGCAGAGTTTGTAGCAAAGTGCTTGACATGTCAACAGTTCAAGTGTGAGCACTTGAGGCTAGGCGGAGAGCTTCGGAGAATTCCCATTCCCTAGTGGAAGCAAGAATGCATTGCCATGTATTTTGTAGTTGGCTTGCCTCCTCCTGTGGGGGGTTTTGATTCTATTTGGGTAAAGGTGGATCGATGGACCAAGTCTTCCCATTTTATTTTGATCAAAGTGAACTTACAACAGAGAGACAAGGCCAGCTTTATATCAGTCATATAGTGAGACTTAACGGGGCCTCAATTTCCATTTTGTCGGATTGATCTTGTTGTTTGCTTCACATTTTTTAAGGCTGTATAGCATAGGTTGGGTACCCATTTGGATATGAGTACAACTTTTCACCCTCAAATCGATGGTCAGTCCAAGAGGACCATTCAAGTATTAGAGGATTTGGTTTTTCCTGTGTTATTGATTTTGGAGCTAGACGGGACCAACACTTGGCCTTAGCAGAGTTTGCGTACAACAACAGTTATCATTCCAACATTCAGATGGTTTGAGTTCTTGTATGACAGGAGATGCAGATCGCCTATAGGTTGGTTTGACATAGTAGCAGTGGTGAGTATGGTGTTGAACAAGTGCAGCTGATTTAGAGTAGATTGGTGACAACCCAAAGTCACCAAAAGAGCTATGTTGATAAGTCGGTTTAACCTTTGGAGTTCGCGATTAGTGATATGGTTTGGTTGAATGTCTCGCCTTTGAAGGATGTTACAAAATTTGAGAAGGAAGGCAAGCTCAGTTTGAGGTTCGTTAGTCCTTTTGAGATTTTTGATAGAGTGGGAGAGGTGGCTTATAGACTTGCCTTGCCACCCAAGCCATCTTCAGTCCATATTGTATTCAATGTTTTGATGTTGTGTCGTTACATTCTAAACAAGTCTCATGTGATTTCTATGGATTCAGTTGAGTTGAGCCCTGATTTGACTTATGAGGAGCATTCGGTAGCCATTTTAGATAGACAGGTGAGGAAGTTGAGGACTAAGGAGATCACTTCAGTAAAGGTCCAGTGGAACCACATGCTCAGGAGTGAGGCTACATAGGAGGTAGAGTCAGATGTGCATGCCCGATACCCTCAGTTGTTTGAGCCTTCAGGTATGTTCCTTGTCTAATGTTCGAGAACGAACACTATTTTTAGTAGTGGATAATGTAACGATCTCGAAGATCATTTTTGGTATTTTTAACCAAATTATCATTTTTCCTTCCCAAAAGTTGTCTTGGATCATTTTTGGTTGAGTCTAAAAGTTGAATTTTGAAAATCTTGTAAAATGTTAGAGTTTTGCAAAAGGAAGAGTTTTAAAAGATTTAAAGTTGAAAATTTTGAGTTTTGAGTGCCGGAATTCAATTTTGTCAATTCCATTAGTTCTAAATAGCAAATTTTGTCTAGGAGAACTTGAAAAATTGAATTTAGAGTTAAAACAAAGATTTTGGATCCAAAGTTGCATTTTTAGTTCATTTGGTATCATAGGTTTGACTTTGGTCAACATTCGAAGTTGGGGAGATCGTATCGAAAATCATCTATTTCAGTGGTTCGGGGTGGTGAAAATAACGCTATTAATTGCTTTGTTGTGATTTTTAGAGCTTCTGAGAATATTTTGAGTTTTTGAGTTCTAAATAAGTTTACATGATCTTTCTCGGGTTCGGGATTACAGAGGTTTCAAATTTAAATTTTGATGGTTCCATTGAACTTGAATCACCATTTCTGGTAGGGTTTTATGTTTGGTTTGTGTTTATGCGATTCCGAACAAATCTTGAGAGTTCAATTCTAAACTTTAAATGTTGTTTTGTTGCTGGTGCAAACTGTTTCTAGTGCATCTAATTATTGTACTCGGCGTTCGCAGAGTGTGAGGCCATTTGACCTCTGCATTTGCGAAGGCGGATTCCGCGTTCATGGTGTGTTGGCCCCACTGGCTTCTGCATTTGCGGAGCACAAGTATGACCTAAATAGTGTCTTTTTTTAAAAAATATTTTTTGTTTATATTCCACCAATTTCAACCATTCAATCTTCGTTTTCAAAAGAGATTTCAAGAACTTTCAACTCAAATTGATTGGGTAACAATTTTATAGCTTATTTCATTAATTTACATTGATTAATTTGTCATTTTTAACTTATAATTTTGGAATTTTAATGGTGTAAATTAGAATTTTTTTTGGCCTTTGATTTCCAAGCTTTAATTGTTAATTTCTCCCTCATTTAAAACGATTTTCACTGGTGAACTCCTTATTACTTGAAAATGTTTTCATACATTAATTTTTAGACTCAGGCTACATTTTTTGTCATGAGATTATTTACCATTTTACTCCTTTTCTCCGAATTGATTGATTTACGTGTCATTAGATTCATTATGTGATTGTGATGCCATATTTGAATAGATTTTGGTGATTTAAAGTACCGTGGAAGGGGCAAAAGCAGCGATTTTGACTTGATTCAAACTTTATTTAAGGCAAGTGAACTTCTAACTTTTTGTTAAGTATGAATGAACCTTGTATGCTCCTATGTGTGTGGAATGGGATACTTCGTAAGTAGAATTGTATCATCATAGTTTTGATCATGATACGTCGGATTGAATAATTGTTCACATGGTGATATATTGACTTATAATTTAATTATGGATTCGTAACCTATGTGATATTGTGAGTCATTTGATATTAATAGTTAGATGATGCTTATATTGTGATATGATTGATATATAGAGATTGTAGTAATATTGAGACACTAATGATTTTGAGCTATTGATGATATTAAGTATTGAGATCCTTATGATACTGATACTATGATATAATGTGATCATACACATTACATCTATTATTATTTGTGCATTGATACTTGTGATGGCTATGATCGAGATATGAGTAAGGTAACATGTGGATTGGTGGCTGAGGTCTCTATCGATTTTGATGAGGTAATATATCGGTTGTCCGAGGTTATTTTCGGATGGGTATGAGGTCTCTTCTGAAAGGATGAGAATTAGCTGAGGTCTTTGCCAGCGATGTTTATGGATACATGGCCCTCGTGTAGCCCCCATGGGCTGTTGCATTTATATATTGTTCAATGAATGTGTACCGTAGAAAAGACATGCATCACGATTAGGGCATTTGTTCATATTTCATGGCATCCATTCCTTTTCATATTATACTTGCTTTGATATTACATTGGTATTGCTTATGAGATTGTATACTTATTGTATCACTGATTTGAGCAAGTGTTGGATCTATTCACATACTTGTGTATTGAGATACTATGCTAGGTATTGAAAATATCTATATTACTGTGATCTGTATATTATATTATGCTAGGACTTTTCTGAGTGCAGGGTTAGAGTTCAGCGGATTGTCATTGGGAGTTAAGGAGTTACTTGTGTTCTTTATTGCTTTACATTAGGTTAGTTCCATTTTGCTAAGTACCTTGTTGTTTGGTGCTCACCACCGTCCTTGCAACATTTTTATAGGTTGTAAGCTCGATCCACCCTGCTAGCTTTCTGATTATATTGAATCGAGCTTTGGATCTATCGAAATGTAGTTGCTTGTTCCTTCGGCAGGCCTTCGGAGATTCTACTATCATGTTTTACTCTATTTGAGGACCAGACATTATGACTTGTATTTCATTTGAGTATTCTGTACTATTTTCTTCCACATATCTTATTAAGTTGTTACCTTCCACTTTTTCTATTATTGTATATTGTTAGGTTATGGGCTGACTCGCCTTGGTGGGTTAGGTGAGTGTCATCATATCCGAATTTCTAATTATGACAATTTTAGAGGCCTAAATTGGTGACACTTGTCAAATGACGTAGTACACAATCAAATAAAAGAGCCAATATGATCATGACACTTGTCAAAATGACATAACATACCTAGTCAAATCAATAACAATAAAATGTGTCACATATATAAATGACTTAGTTACAACTAATCACGTCGTGTCACATCAACCTAATTGTGGTTTAATATTTTTCATTAATTTTTTTTTAGAAAAAAAAATCTCTAGATTGGAGTCCAAAAAAAATCATAAGTTGAAAATAATAATTTGATTATCAATATTAGTTATCCATATAATAAAGTTCAGTATATTTAATGTTGGTAAAAATAGTGAAAATTTATTATAAAAATTTTAATTAATTGATGATAAACTAGATTTAAATAGTCTTTACATAATTTCACCTTTATAAAATCACCACAAATCCATCAATGAAAAGACAAAACACAAAACAATGACAACACCATCATCTTCTTCCTCATTTGGTTCAACACTTATCATATGCCTAGTTGTTACTTCCTTAATAAAACCTAGTTCAAGTAACTATTTGTCCCAAATGTGCATCAAGTCAAACAATCCAAGATTTTGCTTGCAAGTTTTTGGCTTAAATCCTCATAGGAGGCCTTATGAGTTGACACAAGAGGCCCTCAACTTAACATTGACCAATGCTACTGAGACAAAAGAAAAGATTCACTTCTTGATTGATGAGACAAAAGATGGCAATCTGAAAGTGATATATAATGTTTGTTCGAATTATTATCAATCTGCGATCGATGTTTTAATACAAACGAGTGAGTATTATTTGAAGGAAGGTCAATATAGTAATGTGCAGGAAGTAGGAAAACTAGTTAAGGAAGTTGCTTTTCATTGTGAAATTGAGTTTCAAACCATACCAGGTTATCTTTATGTCTCTACTCTTAGAAAGGAAAATGAGGACATGGGAAATTTTGGTAGTATTATAGTATCTGCTGTAAATCTTCTATTTATTCCTCCATCATTTTAAAAGGTATGTAATACAAGTCATTTGTTAGGGCAGGACTGCCAATAACGAGAAAAATGATTTATTACATTATTTTTCTACTTTTTTTTGCCCTTTACAGCTTGTTTGGATGGCAGTTTTTTTGTGGTATGGTATGATATGGTTAGGAAGAGAATCACGTTTGTTTTGATTATCATTTGGTTTTATAGTTCTATAACAATGAAAACCTTCACTTTTTGAAACCATTAATAAATTAGTGGTATCACATGATTTTCTTATTCTTTTTCCAGTTATACCTTTGTTTAAATTTCAATAATTTTAATTTCTCCTTTATTATTTATTAAAATTTACTTTAATATTGATACTTTTTATATAATTTTTGAATATTTAACTTTTTATTTTAAATAATCAAATTAATATAATCTAATCTAGCTTTGAAAGTTAAGTCAAACTTACTTTTAAAAAGTTTAATGTAAAAACTAAAAGTAAAGGAAGGGAATATGAGATATTAGAAATTTTGACTTTACTGTGATATTCTTTTATTAGACTAACTTTTTAAATCTTTACTTTAATAATAGTTTTTCTCTTATTAATAGAAAAATAAGGTATAAAGCAAGAATGAGGAAAAATTACAATGCCAAAAATTTGAATTTGACCAATAATTAATGAGGTATATTATGCGAATTTTTCTTAATAGGTTAAATGTATTTTTTTCATAATATTGACAATGAGAAAAATTATATTTATAGTATTTTTTATATAATTTTTAAAATATTTCAAATGTTAAATTATTTTAATTCAATTTAATTTAAAAAGTGGAGTCAAATCAATTCAAAATAAAATAAAAATTATCCATAGAATAAAATAGGGAAGTATTATGTTACAAAATAATATCACATATATTTGTAATCCAGTTAATTTATAAAATCAATTTGAATGCATAAATATGTATTAAATAATGCCTCTTCTATTTTTAATTTATGTTAAACACATCTAAATCTAAGTATCTATGAATATTGTTTAGCGTAGCTTGTATTTTTCTACCCTTAAAATTTTAGCTAACTTCAAATGATAAAGAGGGAAAAGAAACCAAAAAAATATAGTCAGAGTGGGAACTTAAATAAAAATCAATGCTAGAAGTTTAGTCATATTTTATTTTCTTTCAGTGGTCCTTGAATTTTAAACATTTTTCTTGAGTGGCGATAGTTTATAGGTCCATGATTTATCATATTTAATTGGTTTAAATATTTTTTAAATTAATTTATTTTTCACAAAATTAGAAAAAAATATTTTATAAGACTCTCTGCAACATCAAATTATAATTTTTTTCTTACACCACCTACATAAAATGGGTTAATTCGTGGCGATTTCTTATCACCTTATATTGGCCACGAGCATTACTACGACGATTTTATCAAAATCGCACTTATTATATAAAACGCCAAAAATCATTTTTGAGATTTTGGCGGTATTTGGAGGTCCATTTCTGAGAGTTTTAAACCCTCACAAAAAGGTTTTCAATTTGATTCTTTTTAAATATTACTAGCAGTTTATGATTTGATAATATCTTTTAATTTGTAGGGGTTTATAAATGCCACCACAAGTTATGTATGAATTAATTAATTTCATAAATTAATTGTCAAGATGTATATAACAACACATAAGAATGCATTATAGACGTAAATAAAATTGCATTTAAGATAACAATAATCGTCACAGATTCAATCACCACATCACAATTATAGTTAAAACTCATTGTATGTAAACAGTGATACTTTAAATCCAAAAAAATAAGTGGTTTCAAAATAATAACAAAAATAATCTAAGTGTTCTCTTGGTGATTTGTCTTGCTATCACTCTATGATTCTCTTATACATCCATTGGTGAAGTAGGTACAACATCAACATCAACATCAACATTAGTATCAACATCACTTGTTTGAAATTATGAAAAAAAAATATAAATTATTTAATCAAATGCACATATGTAACTCTTATTGCAGAAACGTAAAACAAATTTACTTTGAGTCCAAATACCAAATCCTTCAGTTACTTGAAGGAATCAAATCTAAAAATACCAAAATACCAATTGTGTCAATTCCTACCTTAGTTATTGCCAAATTCATGTTGTCCCCTGTTGTTTCTACATCTCCTATTTTCTCCCAATCACTTTCTCTCCCTTCAGCTTAAGGTGCCCTGAAACCAAGATCCCTGGCCCTTTTTCCTCTTCATTGAAAACTTAACAGCTGAATATGTTTAGTGGTATAGTTAAAAGATGATTTTAATTCTACACTCGAACATAAAGGACCATCTATATTGCAAGTTGAAAGTGAGGATACACAAGTCAGTTAAATAGGAAAGACTTACAAGAATCAGTTATTTCTATAGACATAATTATTATTACAATAATATATCAAGTGTAATTCCATAAAAAGGAATATAGGGAAGATAGAGTGTATGTATACTTTATCTATACCTCATGGATATCAAATTCAATACCCTCTCACAAGCCGATGATACTTTAATTTTGCCTCCCAGCTAGCCTTTTCTACAGTATGCATAAGAAGAAAATGATCATGAAATATCAATTTTGTAAGATTCAGTGTTAGGGATTATCAAGCGATAGTGAAAGCATGATAAGAATCTGGATTGATATTGAAAAGTATAAATAAATTAGGCAAGGTAATAAATGGAGACACAGATTTAACGTGGTTCACCCAAAAATAATTAGGCTACATCCATGGATGACAACGAGCAAAATATCACTATAATAGAGAAGTGTACAACAAAACCTCACTGGGCCTAAGCACTACGAGGATATAATTTTTGTGTATCACTCAGTGATATAGAAGGAGTTTTACAACATTCACAAAATACACAATATGTATCTCACAGAATTCTTAGGCTCTCTCATTCTGTGAATTTCTCAATCTTGTGTATTCAAATGAATGAGCTTAAGTTCTTCTTTTATAGGCAAAACTTTGCCTACAATCGTTGAAAAAACTCAACAAAGTTGGTGGCCAACTTTGTTGAGAATGGTATACCTAATTTGACAAATTAGGCAGCCAATTTGGAACAAATTTGGTAGCCAACTTTGTTAAAAAAAAAATGGCAGGGTTGCTAAGTTTGACAAATCTTAGTTTGTCAACAAATGTAGGCTAACCAAATCTTGGGCCAAATTTCAACATTCAGGTCACTTGCTAACTAGACTTCAACATCAGAATGTCATAATATAAAAGTTTGCATTTTTCTTTTACAGATCTCAAAATCCATATAAAAGTTGCACCTAAAAAAAAGACCATAAAACGCCTATTGTAACCTTGAAATCACTATCCAACTACAATATGATTTCATCAAATATTATTTTTTCTATGGTGCTCAACATTATACAAGCTAAGGATTTAAATAGCAAAAAAAATAAATAAAAAGGAAATAACAAGGCACCCAGTGCAGAAAATACAATTTGAAGAAAACTCATTAGATGTGAGATGAATTTAGGGCAAAGAAAGCTTACAATTTCACGGAGAAGAGCACCTTTGAGAATGGTTGAATAAAAAAGTTTGATATTTTTGGGCAATATCTAGTGGGTGGTAGCTTAAGAATTTTGGTGGAAGCAACGTTATTGTTATCCTAATAATTTTGTCACCCCTTTTATTACTATATAGAAAGTAAGAGGAATATATCTATATATAGAACTTAGGATATTCAAGTAAAAAAAAAAAAAGAAGAAGAAGAAGAAGAAGAAGAGAAGGGAAGACAAAGCCATCTGCTTCAACATTGATCAACCAACAAATTGTTAGAAGTTAGAATTTCTCCTCAAATTTTTAGTTTGTGTTTGTGTGTGTTTGTCTCGTTATGTGTATAAATATAGTACTATTAATTGAAAAGTTTATTAATGTAAAGGTGATATAGGAAGTGATGAACTAGAAAAGAAAAATATTACTTAATTAAGATATTATCCATAAAGTGGGTAGTTGCCAAACTTGTCATCACAAAATCATTGTTTAAAATTGATGCCAGAAATAGGTACAAAATGATAGGTTTGTCAATTCCAAATTTAAGCATAACTACTACTTACGGGATAATACTAATAGCATAATACTTGCTATAGAAATGAAAACTTAGATAGGAAATTATTTATTTTTTTTTATGGCTATGCACGTTGATTGAGGGTTAATATTTATGTTTACAGGATGTTATAAAGCATAATTGAGTCCTTTGTTTTAGTTAGTAATTACATCTATAAAATATGTCTCTCTGTCAGCCATACACTTTTGTTTAGTGCATGGACTGATCTTCGTTAGTTGAACTTATTATTATATTGTGGATGCCATTAATTTTGGGTTACTTCTTTTATTCCTAATTATTATCATAATGCAATGGTTAAAAATCTTGATAGATAGATTTTGAAAAGCCTTTGGATCCAACCTAGACATATAGTAGTTTAGATATTGATAGTTTTGAAATCTTATGGTGATAATTTATTTGACTATATCGTGGTGTTACAGATTCTAATCGAAAGGGAAAGGCCTAAGTGTTAGATTGATTGTGATTCGACTAAGGCAAGTAGACTTTTAAAACTTTGTAATTCTCGTAAAATTCTTAAATATTCATTTCTCCTACATGTGATAAATGAAATATTTTTAATATTATAAGAAATGAGGTGATTAAAAATGTAAATATGAGATGGTGTGTTATTATGGTACTCGAATTAAAAAATGAGGTTAAGCGATGAG
>JAABOM020000096.1:761591-772010 GCA_011800125.2 Solanum clarkiae
TTTTGCTTTATTCCATCATACTCCAAGGCCAAAAAATAGTCAATCTTTGGCTCCATCCGAGATTGATGGAAAATATTTTGATGATATAGTTCTTTAATATTTAAAATTGAAAACAATATCTAAGGGTTCATTTTCAATTTTTAAATATATACTCTGCAGGGAATCACATGATTAAATATTCAGCAGTTATTATCATGGCTATTTTGATTGAATTAGTGAGAACAAAATATAGCAGTATTTTCACACGAAAAAATTCTGAAAATTTCTCACTATTTTCGTAAAAAATTATTTTTCATCATGCATTTTATTGGTGAATTGAATCAATGAAAAATAAACAAAAAAACATGTATTTTATAATATCAATTTGTCATTGATTCACGTCAAAAAAAAAAAAAAATCTATTGTCATCATACATTAATATTTCAATGTCTTATTTTCTTCATTGACTTTTGATACAGAGAAATTATAATGGAAATGCTTTGGATCGTTAGTCCAAATATTTTATCGAGGATCCTATAATTATCTAAATATATTAATGGATTGATTTTGTCCTCACCTTGAACGTCACATTACTTTTCAAAATGCTTTGATGTTGTTTTATTACTAAGAAGACTTTTTAAGTTGCAAGAATATGTATTCGTTATTAATTTGATTTTTATCTCTTTTTATTTATTACAATAAAATTTTAAGCTTCGTTGTATGTCAACTACTAAAAAAGTAAAATAAATTACGACAGACAAAATTTCATAATTAAATAATAAAACTTCATGTTTATCTGATTTAATTACATAATACCAACAAATTATAAGAAACGTAATTATTTAGAAGCTTTTTAGCAATGAATTAGTCGAGAGTTATTGATTTGACTTAATATTTTGGTAGTATTCTATTTCGAATGTAAAAATATAATATGCTTAGTCAATCTTTATTGAAGCTAACATAATGCCTTCTTATCTTTAAAAAATAAAAAAAATAATTAAAAAAATAAAAAACCATTATACATTTATAAGACGTTACGTTATTCACTAAACAATACTATTGGTCCACGTGTCAAGCATACAATGACCAACTCCCTCTTCCTTTCTCCTATAAATAGCCTAATCAAAACATCAATTACTTGCTTAATTAATCTCTGAAATACTCTCATTAATATTAAGAATGTCTAGCTGTGGTTGTGGTTTTGGCTGTGATTGCGCCAATCGTGGAGGGTAATCCAACTGAACTACTAAGATCTATTTCTTTTTTTTGTAATATCCTCATAGTTAATGATCGAGCTAGCAAGGGTTGAGGGGGTTCATCCAACTTTAGGAGAATAATTATATTTTTTTGTATATGATTTAAAATTATTTTTAGGGTATATTTGGTAGATGTTGAATTTTATTTGAGATTTTTCGTGTGTTTACTTTGTATATTATGAAATTCTTTAGTGAAAATTCTGACTCTGCCATTAATGATATTTATACAATTTCAATTTGTTGCAGGTGCTGCAAGTACCCTGATTTGGAGAAGTCAACTACCCTTACCATCATTGATGGAGTTGCACCTGTGAACAAGTAATTAATACTTTATTTTATTATGAGTTTTAGTTTTATATATTTATGGTCTAAAATATATTAATAAGATTAGGTGACTTATAAAAGAATTGTTGAGTTCAAGTAATATCAATCAAATGTACGTGAAAGAATTCTTCACAATCAATTATCATGTCCCTCTTAATTACCTTGTTGAGGCACTCTTCAATAGGTTTGGGATTACTTGATCTCTTTATATGGTCTTAAAAATCCTTCTCTCGTGAGTTGACTTCTATCGTTAATCAATTAGATTCAAGATCTATTTCTTCTTTATATGACATCAGAGCTCGTTAGGTCAAGTTCAAATCATTGTTTCATCCAATATTGTTTTACACCCCCCACCCCCCACCCCCGGCTTATATCGTCCACACTCCAGATGTACAGTTCTAGATATGCAGGAAATATTGAATCCACATCACTGAATATAATCTTTGATTATTTGATCTCCTTGTATGATCTTCGATAATGACCTCCGTACGAACTATCTTTTGGGGTTGATCAGTCAGATCCAAAAATCATATGTTTACATACCTATTATAATCAGAAATTATCACTATCTTATTTTCAAGATTACAAATCTCACTTTTCTCAAGAGTAATGTGTAGTATCTTTTGTAACATAAATTTTATACCGTCAGTGCATATAAATTAATTTCTTTTGTATGATTAAATTTGCAGCAAAGGAATGGGTGAAGGATCAGTTGAGAAAGCAACAGAAGGAGGAAATGGATGCAAGTGTGGATCAAGCTGCAGCTGTGACCCTTGCAACTGTTGAAGTTCTATTATATAGGGCTTCAACTTTTTGGAAATGGAAAAATAAATTGTGTTTCTATATTTACTAACTGTGTTTTGTAATGTTATGTTATAAAACCTTTGTATGATAATTTGAATAAAACTATGGCCATGTAAATTTATAGTGTGGGATGCTACTGTGCTTTAATCTCATGGCTTTTTTGTTTGGGTTTTAATGTGATGTTTATTTGGAGGACAAACCTTATTAATGTACAATATATAAGTTATCTACTTGTATTTGTTCCTTTTTTTTTAAAAAAATATTTTATTTTGATGATGAGGAATTCGGGATTTAGAGTTAGTGCGTTTAGAATAAGTATATATAAGTTATTATATGTCTATATACTTATTGTTTTTAAAATATGTATAATTCAGATGGAAAAGCAATAGGCTTAGTTAAACTTAAATTGTCTTAAATCCCAGTGTTATTTCTTTTTGACATAATTTGTGATTTGTTCCTTCTAATGCTAATGAGTTCAAAATGTAGAATCAATAATTTTATATAATAAGTTTTGAATTATTATTATTATTATTATTATTATTATTATTATTATTATTATTATTATTATTATTATTATTATTATTTAAAATTCGAATGAAAAAATAGTAAGTTCAATTGAACATCATTTGTCCTAAATTTGTCTCAGTTGATAGAAGCTACCACTTTTTCCATTCTAGTGACTAATTTTTTATGTAACTTGTATTAAGAAAAAAAATTATTGCATGTGTATATTTTTTATTTTTTTTAAAAAAAGAATACACTTAATTTGAGAAAAGGGACAATACATTCTATTGAACGCAAGCTGTCCTAAATCAGTCTCAATTGATGCTAAAGCGAAATGGGCAATTGAGTTGGGTGGTTTGGCGCACTTTGATAGTCATCGAAATTTTGCTTACTACAAGCGTTTCAGAGCTGAGGGGGTTAGCTGTGTTATAAGTAGGATGAACAGAGAGGGAGCGATAGGACTCAATGAGATTTTGGTGGATTTTTGGAAGAGCATAATTAAGGATGGTTTGGAGTGGTTGACCATGTTGTTTAATGCTATTATGAGGACTACTAAGATGCCCGATGAATGGAGGAGGAGTACAATGGTTCCACTGTACAAGAACAAGGGTGATATTCAAAATTGTAACAATTACAGGGGAATCAAGTTGCTAAGCTACACTATGAAAGTTTGGGAGAGAGTGGTGGAGGTGAGGATGAAAATAAGAGTGCCTATTTCAGAGAATCAGTTCGTATTTATGCCAAGGCGATCGACTACAAAAGCAATTCATCTTAATTGGAGACTAGCGGAGAAATATAGGAAAAGAAAGAGGGGCCTTCATATGGTATTCATTGATCTTGAGAAGGCCTACAATAGAGTTTCAAGGGATGTCTTATGGAGGTGTCTAAAGGCGTAATGTGTTCCAATAATGGTGTATATTATGGTGATAAAGGACATGTATGAAGGAGTCAAAACTCGAGTAAGGATGGTAGAAGGGGACTCAGAGTATTTTCCTATTGAAATGGGACTTCATCAAGGATTTATGCTAAGACTTTTCCTTTTTACCTTAGTGATGGATAAGCTGACATGATCTATTTAGGAGGAGGTTTTGTGGTGTATGATATTTACGGATGACATAGTACTTATTGATGAGACTCGGGAAAAGGTTAATGACAGGTTGGAGGTTTCGAGACATACTTTGAAATCCAAAGGGTTCAAATTGAGCAGGACTAAAACAGAATACTTGGAGTGCATATTTAGTATTGCAAAGGATGAAGAAGACATTGAAGTGAAGTTTTCCACTCAATCTATTCCCAAGAGAGAAAGTTTTAAATATCTTGGGTTCATCATCCAAGGTAATGGTGATATCGATAATGATGTCACACATCATATTGAGGAAACATAGATGAAGTGAAGGCTTGCCTCTGTTGTATTGTGTGATAAGAAGATATCATCTAAACTTAAAAGTAAGTTTTATGAATGATAGTTAGACTGTCATTACTATATGGGTAGAGCGTTGGTCAGTCAAAAATTCACATATCCAAATGATGCAGGTTGTTGCGAAGATGAGAATATTGAGATGAATGTGTAGACATACCAGGGTGATAAGATTATGAATGAGACTATTCGGGAGAAGTTAGGGGTGGCCTCTATGGCAGACAAGATGAGAGAAACGAGACTGCGATGGTTTGAGCATATGCAGAGGAGAAGTATCAATGCTCCTATTAAGAAATGAGAGAGGTTGGACATAGCTGGGTTACGTAGAGGTGTAGAAGTAGATCGAAAAAGTATTTGGGAGGAGGGGGAAGGTAATTAGACAGGATATAATGCAACTTCATATCACCTAGGACATGACCTTAGATAAGTCGCTTATTTAGGTAGAAAGTTAATAGGCTAGTAGGGGTAGGATAATGTCTAGCCTTGTGATAATATATAGTAGGTTAGTAGGATTAGTCGTGTTTTTATATCTTGTATTGTTATTATCTGTCTTGCATTTGTTGCTTTTATTGTATTTATATATTATCATTTGTTTACTTTATTTTCTCTCTTTTTTCATATTTAGTATCTTCTGCTTTTGGGGTCTAATATTTTTAAGACGAGGGTCTTCCGAAAATAGGCTATATATCTACCTCTATGAGGTAGTGGTAAGGTCTGCGTACATTTTACCCTCTTCGAATCTTACTTGTAGGATTTCACTGAATATATCATTGTTATTGGCAAACTTTTACCATTATCATATAGTAATTTTAATTCATATAGTAAAGACACTACAAAACTATTACATAGTAATTATCGTTTATATAGTAAAGACACTCTTAATCAAAAACTCTTTTCTAGTACATCACTTTCCAATATATGACTAGGTATAAAGTGACATATCGTAATATTGTACCAGGTGTAAAATATTGTACTAATAGAATAATGTTGTGATGATATCTTTTTTAGATATTTAAAATTAAAAACAATATCTATAAGAGTTGATTTTTTATTTTCAAATTACATGGTCTGCACGGAATGACACGACAATCTTACTAGTAGCTTCCTTGTGATAATTGACTGTTAATATTTATTGTAAACTTTCACAAGAAGTTTTAATATAAAAGGCTGAATACGGCAGCCATATTCATAGACATAAAGAGGGGGGGGGGGAGGTGGTTACGAAGGAAAATATTTCATTTTCAATAAAAAAAAATTATTATTTTTTACTATTTGGTAAGTAAATGAAAAGAAAATATTAATCTAAGAATATTTATATGTAATTTAGCAAAATACAAAATAAGAAGGATATGGTGGGAAGTGAGTACTCGAGGGTTGGGGTGGGGGTGGGATGATCGAGAAATCGAGATTGGAGATGTTGAGTGAGTGGGGAGGAGACGACAAGCTTGAAACGTCACTTAAGAAATTTATTTTTCCTATTTTTCATTAGAAAAATCATTTAAGGAGCTTGTTATATCATTTAAATATTTTTACCAATCAAATGTGAAAAAAATTGAGAAATATTTTTTGAAAAAAAAAATCCTTTTATACCAAACACACTCAAGTGTAATTTAAATTATTTCGATAGTCATATTACGCTCCGCCTCTCGGACGATCAAATTTATAATTAGTTAATTCTGACGCTAAAATTTTTGCACACCATCAACGAATGTATGATAAAATTAATAAAAATTGTGTTCATAATAAAGCACTTTAACATTGTATGATTCTATATTTTGTCAAATTTAAATTACTCAAACTCAAGCTAGTAAATATGAAATATTAGATGATTAAAGAAATAACAAAAGAAATCTAGATTGTCAAAACTAGTGCTATTATATATCTTAATTAGGCATAGCCTAATTCGCTAGACGTAAGGACGTAGATAAATAACATAAATTTCATTAATTTAGAATATAATTATCTTTCTTCTTCTGTGTTTGTAATATTATCAATTCTATCGTATTTGGTTTTTGAGATACAAGCATTTGATGCGTTTATATATATATCAGATATATATTAATCAAATATATATAATTAAGTGTAGCTAAACAGGAATGTAACTTAAAAGCATAGTTTAAGGGAAAAATTATGCGTATAACAACATAACTTTAGAATGTTTGTTATATCACAACTTCTAAAAAAAATTTAAAAAATCAAAACCCTTTAGATTTTTTTGAACATCAATAAATAAACTTTACACTGCTTCTTCCTGAATGTAGATTTCTATGTATCTGAACTGATCTTTATGTATACAATATAGTTTTTCTATGTATTTGATACATACTTAATGATTAGATATATCTAATTTTATATATTTGTACTATTTTTATGTATCTGCTTCTTTGTATATAATATGCACTTAATGATTAGATATATATTCTCTGTTCATTTTGTGTATCTAAACAGTTGTATGAATCTGATATAGTTTTTTTTATGTATATGATATATAATTAGTGGTTAGATATATCTCATATATTGATTAGTTGTATCTAAATTGTTATCTGCCAGTACTAGAAAATCGATTAACATAAAGAAGGAACAATACTCGAATGGGAGAATAAATAGATTTTGATTTCTCTGAGTATTAATTGATTTAATTTAATTTCTCCGTTGATGAAAATGAAGCTATGATCGTTAAGGAGTTTTGATATTGCAGTATTAGAGGTGGGTATAGTTTATTTTATGCATTTGATAAACTCACCTCAACATCGATAAGCACGAATGAACAATACTTGAAGGAGAAAATAAATATGTTTAGCTTTCTCTAAGTATTAATAAATTAATTCTGATTTCTCCATTAATGAAATTGAAGTTATGGCAATGGGAGAGTTTTGAAAATGTAATGACTAAAGTGGGCTTACAACAACAATAGCATATCCAGTGGAATTTGAGGAGGATAAAATATAAGCAGACCTTACCAATAATTCATAAAAGTAGAAAGGTTGTTTCCTCAGAGTCCTCGTTTCAAAAACCCATAAGCAAAAAAAACTAGATATGACAAAAAGGAAAGAAAATAAAATGGAACAGAAAGAGCGACTAATAATGAAATGCATATGACTGTATGTAAATGTGACAAAAGGAAAGGAAAAGAAAAAGGGAACAAAAAGAGTGACTAATAACAAAGAGAGCACATAACAGTATGTAAATACAATAAAATTAACACATATACAACAGATAATGACACCTACTACCCTACTATACTCCATGGCCAAACATCACCTAACCCTACTAATCTATTAGTCTACTACTCTAATTTGCGACTTCCATTCCTTTCTATCTTAGGTCATGTCCTTGATGAAATCAAGTTTCGCCATATCTTATCTAATCACCTCCCCCTAATACTTCTTCGGTCTACCTCTACCCTTTCGTGTAACCCTTAAGTCCAACCTTTCGCACATCATAATACGAGCATCCGTACTCCTTCTCTACACATGTCCAAACCAATGCAATCTCACTTCCCTTATCTTGTCATACACAGGGGCCACCTCTAGCTTCTCCCTAAATAGTCTCATTCCTAATTCTGTCACTCCTGGTACGACCACACATCCATGTCAACATCCTTATCTCTGCGACCTGCATCGTTTATTGGCCAACACTCCACCCCATACAACAAAGATGGTCTAACCACCATTATATAAAACTAAAGTGGGCTTAATAGAAGAAAAATCATGTGAGGCGGAAGGAGGAGAGAGTGGTGAAAAAACGTGAGAGAAAAATTTTTGGAGAGGAAGCGACTTGATTTGGAGTGAAAGCATAAATTATGAAGAGAATTACACTTTGTTTGGATGGTGGTTTTCTGTAATTTCATAATGTACGGTACATTATGGTATGGTATCATACATTGTATAGTTTACTATTGTTTAATGATAACTTTGTTGTGCTGCCATTGTTAAAGCTTACTTTGCAGAGCCCTAAGGTTAATGAGCTTAAATTCTAAATTATGCCGCAATTGTCGCATTATATGTTGTATTCATAACTATTCTGCTTGCTTTTCTTGAAATAAATGATTATTGAAATGATGTTTTATTTAATGTTGATACTTTGTCTATATATCCAAGCATTCATTGAGACATACCAAGTATACATTATGTTTAAAAATGTTGTGTTTTCCTTCTTTCTTGTGTATGATGGTAGACTAGATACTCAGTAACTTCATATTGTTCCTCTGTCTCTTTACAACCACATATGTTGTTCATTAGATTTTGAAAAGTAATTGCAATAGTAAAGGAAGATATCAAACTTATGATAGCCAAGGGGTATGGGGGACAAGCAGGGCATAAAGAGGTGGAATCCGTTCGTTCATATGCACACCGACTAGCTCGTCTACAGCAAAGATGATTCTCAAAAAAGGGACTACAAGTCACCTTCTTTGAGCAATGTACTATTTTTTAGAGAGAAGAAGACCAAAAGTACACCTGACTTGAACAGTACATCCGACCTTTCGCCCTAAAAAGCATCCTCGTAAGTACCATTGGGACAAGTGAAAGTAGTCTTTTCACAAGGATAACTCTCTTTTCTTAGACTCCATAAGGATAGAATAGAAAGATATCAAACTATAGAATAGAAAGATATCAAACTTTAGACTGCCAAGGAGGCAACATGAAGATTAGATCTGTCAATACGAGTCGGCCCACCCCATCCGGGTTAGCCCTTACAGGCTTTGGAATTTGACAGGCCAGGTCAGGCTAGCCCCATTTTTAATGGCCTAGAAAATAGCTACCCCAACCCATTTATACGTGGGCCTCGGGCCTTGCCGGGCCCCATATTTTTATTGTTATATTTTTTTAATAAATTTTTAAACTAAATTATAATTTAAACATATTAAAATAAATAACAACAAGACAATATTACATAGCATTTGTGTTACTATTACTTCCTCCGTCCATCTTTTCTCGTCCATTATACTATTTTGAGATCTCCAACAATACTTGTCCACTTTATGAAATCAAAAGATAATTTCAAACTTAATTTTTAGTTTACCCTTATTATTAATTATAGTAGTTATTTTCTTGTTACATTTTCCAAGACATTGTAATTGTTATATTCAAAAGGTGATTTAGTAAAATTGCTTATATTATTTACTGTTTCTTAATTTCTGTGTTAAATTAATTAGGACAAGTAAAGATAGATAGATGGAGTACATATTATAAAAAATATAATTTTGTATCTAAATTTTAATATTTAAAAATTTTAAATGAACTTTGAGTTTGGATTTTTATTATTTTTAATATTCTATTTTTTTATTTTTATTATTTTTTAATTCGGCCCACGGGCTGGCTCAACCCATATTGCAAAATTCCCACAAATCAGCAGCCTTATTCAGGTCAGGCTAAAAAGCCTAGTTTTTAAATAGGCTCCAAAAATCGTAATTCAGTCCTGCTAAATCATGGGTTAGGACAGGCTTGCCCAACAGACCTAGCCCATATTGACGACTCTAATGAAGATGTAGTGTTTCTTTTTGTTTCTGGGAGGATTGGAAAAGAAACAATAGTCGAGGATGGGAAGGCTAAGATATACAAATTGCAAGAGTGCTGCCCCTTAACTGTAGGGATTTCTGTAACGCTTCAAAATGCAGCTAGGGGGAGTTTATAGCATGTCTGAATGGAGAACAATGAAGGGAAAAAAAGAATTGGTAAAGTAACTGTTACAGTTACTTCCTATATATATTGTAGCTCACCCTTATACTACCACCACGTACCTATACACATGTAATTGTAGCCTAATCTGACCAACTAACTGAATGTTAATTAATTAACTAACTAATCTCAGCTAACTTGCATAATATCAGCTAAGTAATATCTCCAATACTCCCCCTCAAGCTGGATGTATTAAAAAGATTCAATAATCCAAGCTTGCTTAGTAGAAAATCATGGTGTCTTCTTCCCAAGGCTTTGGAGCAAATCAGCTAGCTGGTCTTTGGTGCTAACGTATATGGTCTTGATTAGTCCCTGTTGAATTTTCTCTCTAATAAAATGGCAATCGATCTCTATGTGCTTCGTGCGTTCATGGAATATCCGATTGGCAGCAATTTGTAAAGCAGATTTGTTGTCACAATAGAGAAGTGAAGGTCCTCTCAACTTGATACCCAGCTCC
>JAABOM020000096.1:785530-819247 GCA_011800125.2 Solanum clarkiae
CAACACCTCACACAAGAAGCACAAGATTCTATATACTTAACAAAGGTTAAGAAATTCACTTGCCTTATATAAAGTCTTCAATCACGTCAATTCGGAAGCTTTTTCCTTCTTATAACACTCCAATTCACCAAAATCTATTTAAATATAGCATCATAATTATATAATGAATCTAACGAACTAAAATCAATTAATTTGTTTGAAAGGGGTAAAAGGTCCAAAAATTTCATCGCCAGAAAAATACCGTCAGAATCTAGAAATTTATACATGAAAATGTTTCCAAGTGATAAGGAATTCAATGGAGAAAACCAATTCAAAGACGAAGCTAATATGAGGAAGAAATCGCATGTTAAAGTTTTCAAAATATATTAAAAACGCAATAGCAAGATCACGAATTTTATCTAAACGACACAACAAAATCAATTTTTGAAACTCCCATGGTGTTCTTCTCGGAAAAATATACAATTTAGCCTTTTGAATCACTCAAATCCGATCAAAATTGAGAGGGAAAACATTGGTTGAAGTTTGGGGAAAGTTTGCGATCTTGCTGCATAATTCTACAGCTTTATTAGGTTGGAAACCGGGTATGCCACGTGGTAGGACCTCATTGGGCTACGTCACCCGCCCGTCTTAGCATTTTCAGCAATCTGTGAAACTTAAATTCAATGCTCTGGCTTCATTTGGAGTCGGAAAAATACACTTCATATATGAAATCTGATTGCAAAGGACATCTCGGACTCATTGTTGTCAAAATTCTCATGGGAGATCGTTTTATTCCAATGTGGGTCCCATTTCTCAATATCAAAAACTATCGAAGAGACCAAAACACCCCTAAAAAGCCTCGGGAAATGAGAGAAAGGTCTTTCTCTACCAAACTCGACGTTCCGAAACAATAGAAATATCAGAATTTGCAATTGAGGCCTCCTTGACCCAAAACCTGAGAAAGCTCATTTAAACTAGTTTCGAACTCAAAAACTCAAAATATTCTCAGAAGCTCTAAAAATTGCAACGGAACCATCTCTAGCGTTAGTTCGACCATCTGGAACTATTAAAATTTTCAAAATTTCAATTCGAGATTCCGAACCCCGACTGTTGACCGAAGTCAAACTTTGGCTTCGGTAACAACTAAAAATGCAACTTCTGATCTAAAATCTTCATTTTTACTCCAAATTAAGTTCTGCAAGTTCCCCTAGACTAGATTCGATATTTCGGAGCTGATGGAATCGACAAAATCATGATCCAATAATTGAAACTCAAAACGCCTAAAAAAACTCAAATTTTCCAACTTAAGCCTTTAAAAACTCTTTCATTTGCAAAACTCAAGCTTATCACCATACTTTTGAAATATGACTTTTAGTATTAGCCAATAATAACTCAAGGCAACTTTTAAGAAGGGCAAAAATAGTAATTTGACTGAAAATACCAAAAATGACCTTCAGGGTCATTACAACTCACTTTCTTGAACATGTTTGATTTTCTGGTACACTAAGAAACAGAACTTAGTAGCCTTGTCAACTGCTGAGGCTGAATATGTGGCTGCTGGATCTTGTTGTGCACAGCTACTCTAGATTAAACAACAACTGATGGATTTTGGTATGGATGTTGGGTGTGTTCCAATTTTGTGTGATAACACCAGTGCTATAAATATTGCTAAGAATCTTGTACAGCATAAAAGAACCAAACATATTGACATAAGGCATCACTTTCTTTGTGACAATATTGAAAAAGGTCTTGTTTCAATAATGTTTTGTCCTACTGAGAATCAAATTGTTGGCATCTTCACTAAGGCACTAAGTAGAAAACATTTTGAAAAAATCAGATTAGACTTGGAGATGATTAAGATTGCATAAACTCCCCTCAATGATTGACTAGAAAATCTGATCTTTATAAAAACATCTAGGATGAGTTCTCATTTCAAGTTCTGCATATAGTGCTTACCAATATTCAAAAACACGGACTAAAACTTCTTGCGATGTGTTTCAGTGTGCAGATTACTAACTCATGTACAAAGGCTAAGGGAAAGCTGAAATTAAATCAGGTAATAACTATTTTGTATTCAATATGGTTATTGATGGATGAATCAGGTACTTTGACGTGTTTTCTCTTTTCCCATGTCATCATCATCACTTTGCCGCCAAAACTCAACTGTTCCTTTACCCTGACAAGTGACGACTACCATCAAATCACTCAGTTCGCCTTTAGATATTCTAAATCGGTCTCTTTTTCCCTTAAACCCTTCCTTAAACTCTTCCACTTCTCAAATATCTCTATAAAGTGAACTGCCTCAACCTTTCCATTCAAGAAAACCCTATTCCTTCAATGGCGTCTTCATCAAACTCCTAAAATTCCCAGCCCCAAGAACCAGAATATGATAACTCCATCGCTATTGTGGTCCATGCCACTGCAAATTTACCACCCCACACCAATCCAAATTGCTGATTTCATAAATTGGGGATCACTCCCAAATCCATTCTTTCAAACTTCTTCGACCCCATCTCCTTCTTGTGATTTTCCATTCTCTTCAGAAGATTCGCACTTAGATCCTACTCAATCCACTCCTTCTGATGCTCCATCATCTGAGAGGCCGACCTCCAATGTTTCACCCTTCAGGTCGGCACGACATCATCTGACAAAATTCACTAGAGAATCCATTGAAGTCTCTGATGACCTTCCTTCACATGAAAGGGCTCCCATATCTGCTTCTACCAGGATTTCTCAAACTTAGAGTCGAAAAAGACAAGATGAATCTACCCTTCAACAGGCCCTTCATCAGAGTAAGAAATACCAGAGTGCTCCTGGTTCCTCCTCTTCACAAGGGGACCCGTTAGTTAGTCAAGTTCGAAAAAATGTGCACAAGCATATGATTCCCAAGCCCCCTCTCTCATCCTGCTCCCTCACCCAAGAAATCATCTCCCATAGCCAAGAACTCACTAAAATCTAGGGCATCTGCTAGAAGGGAGAAACAAGTACCTACACTGTTCCTTCTGATGACTCTGAGATAGAGAGTGATGGTGAGAAACCTCCTGTCGACCAAGCTGACCCACATTTCCTCTCCCTCATTCACTTCCAGAAGCGCTCCCTCATTTGGGGCCGAGTTGTTAAAGGGTATGGGGGAGCATGAAATGGTTGTTCTCATATCTAAACTGGCCTTCCAGCATTGGTTCGGCCTGTTTCTCTTCGACAATACTCAAAGGAAATTCATAAAGCTCGAGATGTATGAGTTCTATGGGAGGGGTATGTTCAAGATTATGTCTTTCACACCATTGTCAGGGGAAAATCAATAGCACTTGGGGTTTCTGAGATAGGGAATATTCTAGGGATTCCTACTGAGGGATGGGCTCACTATGTCTGCCAAGAGTGGCCACCATTTGACAATCTACTCTCTGTCTTGGAAATTACTAGAAAATTTTCTGGTAACCCAACCCCGGCGCAGTGCAAGCATGTTTAGCATAAAGATATGTCATCTCTTCACCGCTTGTACTTCGATGTGGTCCATAAAATTCTCATTCCATAGAAGGAGAGAAGATCTGAGGCAAATTTTCTTGACTTGTCACTGATGGAATTGCTTGGTTCTGAAGTTCCATCAATCTACTTAGACTTATACTTCAGCATATGCAGCGTGTCCTAGTCCAGGATAAAAATGGGCATGCTCTTCCTTATGGCTTCTGGCTATCTCCTATCCTCGAGGCATTCTCTGTTCCTATCCAAGTTTGGACCATGCAGACAACGAAAGACATTCTTGGACAAATGAACCACGATATCTTACCTGTTTCTATGCAGCATGCTGGCACTCTATGCATAGGCTTCAGATTGCCTTAGATGCCAAGACAGCAGAATTGGCCACTGCCCATCAGGATTTTGCTCAGGAAAGAGTCCTTACTTTCTAGGATATCCGACCTTGAAGGTAAGTTGACCAAGGAAAAGGCTGAACATGCTGAAATTGTGCACAAACTGACTCTCTTGATTCCCTCCACTGCCCACTCCACTTGACCTGTTTCGCTGATCTATTTTTTTGAAAGCCTGCTCATCATATCAATTGCTATGTTAGGATACTACTAGTTGTTCCTGGTTGATTCTCTCTTTCTTTAACTGCTCTTGTATGCTGGACTTACATGTACTTTTGCTATCTTAATACATGCAAGATGCTTGGTTCAATTTGTCTTTTGGTGCTTACTCTGTGCATTTTTGATCATGTGTACTCAGTTTTGGTATGATTTATTCAAAGTTAGTTTTTTTATGATGCCAAAAAGGGGAAGTCACATTTGAGTTGTGCAATGTTTATAACCCTTGTTTA
This sequence comes from Solanum clarkiae, assembly GCA_011800125.2. NCBI lineage: Eukaryota > Viridiplantae > Streptophyta > Magnoliopsida > Solanales > Solanaceae > Solanum > Solanum clarkiae. The sequence continues at coordinate 789,822 of JAABOM020000096.1, forward strand.
GCCTGTTTTATTCTTAAAGTTCAATCTTAGTAGCTATATGCGAGATGGATAGATGCTGATATTCAGGAGGTTTGTCATCATCAAAAAGGGGGAATATGTTGAGTAAAGAGGAGTTCTGATGATGAACATAGGATCATGAAGCATGTTGATTGATCAGTTTCTTCATTTGATTGATTTTGAGACGTAAAGATATGAGCCACAAGGTGTAGACTGGGTAGAGTATTCAGAGATAAGGACGCACCATCAAAATAGGAAGTTAGTTCAGAACTTACAGGCTATGGAAGGAGTTGGTGAGAAAGAAGAGTTTCAAGCGAATGAGAAGTCTAAAAAGCTTCAAGCGGCAATCAAGGAGTTTGATTCGAAGAAGACTTCCTGAGCAAAAAGATTAAAAAGAGAAAAAGATATTCAGAGTGATTGACCGAGACAAAGAGCAACAAAAAGGGTCAATCTAGTTCTAAGGTCTTGAGTCTATTGAGCAAACTGCTTTATCATTTTAGTTTTGAGTCTAAGAAATTGTTTTCGTTTTTGTTGTTGAGTCATGTTGTTCTACTTAGCTCAGTGATCTATAAACTGAGATAAGATAATGTCTTCAAGTTGGGGGCAACTCGAAGATTGGGGGAACATAAGCTTGGGGAGATTTATACGTAGTTGTAGTTCGTTTGAAGTCTGCGTCATCATAGATTACTAGGATCTTATAATCTTTTGTTGAGACTCATTTGATTTAGTGAAGTTGGAAAAAATTCCTGTAGAGGTACAGGTCGTGGTTTTTCACCTTTTGTGAGGTGGGTGTTTCCACGTAAAAATATTGTGTTGTCTTCTATTTTTACTTTCAAAAAATACGTCTGCAAACTTGATTCTTCCATTAGGCAAATTCGTAGGTTGTGTAAATCTAACAATTTTCCTTCCAAATTTCTTGTTCTGATGCTTTGAGCAAATCATAAATATGTTGTGTTGTTGGGTCTGGATCCTCTTCCATGTTGCCGTCATAAGAAGGCCCAGCAACATAAAAAATCATATATATATATATATATATATATATCAAAATGCATTATGAGAGAGAATTCATGATTTCACCAGAAGGTTCTTCTTGGTGATTGTTAAGCACATTTGGATTTGAAATATATCTTTCTCCATGGTTATCCCAATGATAATAATTCGGTACAAAGCCATAAGTCCCAAGATGGGTCATAACTATAAACTCATCCAAAATGTTTTTATTTCGACACTTACGATGATTACAAGGACATATTAACTTCTCACCATCCATACACTTTGGATGTCTTTTAGCAAATGCAACAAAGTTCTCAACCCTATCAATAAATTTAGGATTTATGAGTCCATCTTCTAATATTCTAGCATATATTCACTCATGATCAGAGTTAGTCATATTTTGTACTCTGACCAAAGAATAAATGTGTTAAGTTACACGATAATGAACTACTCTTAACAACAATTTTAAGTAATTGGAAAATGAAAATGAACTACTCTTAACAAAAAGAGGGCATCATTGGAAAATGAAAATGAACTACTCTTAATAACAATTTCAAGTAATTGGAAAAAAATTAACAATTTTAACTGTAAATTCAGTCAAAATCAACTTAAACAATTGCACTTGTGACACTCACAGACTTGCTAGACTTAAGAATCTGCATCATCATTTAATGTATGAGTCCATTTGTCTATTCACACACACATCATCATGCATCATTTTCAAAATGGTATTGCTATGAAAGTAATAAAGATGTGGAATAATCTCAACACTAGGTGTAGTAGCAAAGGGCATATAAGTCATTTAACCAAGAAAAAAAAGGAGAAAAACAATTAATGGGCCAAAAGAACATGAAAAGTTTTCCTCAAGAAAATAAGGATTTGAACGAAGCATTAGAGCTTCACCTTGGCGCAGAACAGGGGCTACAGAGAGAAAATCCAAGAGATAAAAAGAGCATAAAAAAGATAGAAACAGAGGAATGGCAGAATGTTTCTTGATTTTCTCTTTTCATTTTAATGGTAGATAGAGATTATCATGGTTTGAATCAAACATGAACAAATGCTTTAAGATGTAAATTGTTCTCTCACCTGACGTAAGCAATGATAGAAGCACTAATGTAGAATCTTCCAAAACTAATAGACACAAACGAACTACCTGAAAAAGTTTGTAGAACAAAAGAGAAAGAGATGAGAATTGATGCAAAAGAAATTATTTTTCAATAGACTAAAAGCACAAGTTAATGAAGGCATAAAGCTGTGAAGTTTTTGGCAAGAAGTGTATCAAGTCTTGGATTATGTTAAGACTTAAAAATCCACCAAACAAATAAAAACTATAGCAAGTTCAGGTACATCCAAACAACTCGCTAATGCAAAGATGTCAAAAAAATTGAGTAATTTTCAACCCTTCTTTAAAAAAAACTTTCAAAATGGAGCAAATAAAGAAAGTCTCTGAAATTGTAAACTCAAGCAAAGCAAAAATTCAATATATATGAGAAGAGGAAAGAATTGCAGTAACCCATATGAATACAACACAAACACACAAAAAACCTTCAAAATTACATCAAAATCATCTAGGTAAAAGATTCTATTTAATAATTTGATGAATACCCACAAAAGAATCTAAATAGTGAAGAGTATAATAGATTCAATATCAAAAACAAAAAATTATTCACTTTATACATGGATTTCAAGAAAAATGGGGTACAAATCTCAGCAAGAGTATAAAGGACCCAAAAATTATTATTAGTAAATAAAGCAAAAAAGAAGATTCAAACTTATAGCAAGATAGATTAAATCAAACTTTATACATTGTAGTTCTCTGTAAAACCCTTGTCTTTATAATGGAATGCATAAAACCTTTGTTTCTTAATGGAATGGAATAAAGAGGAGTGGAAAAGTAAAGACGCGTGGGAAAGTAAAAGTGGAATAAAGAGGAGTGGGAAAGTAAAGACGCGTGGGAAAGTAAAAGTGATGAAAATTTTGGGGTCACCAAATTTTTTAAAAAGGTTTCCCGGAAGTTTTAAAAAAAAATTTGTCTTTTGTTTATTTTGAGACGGAAGGTAAATTCGTCATAATTTTAGTGACGGATTTGTCACAACATATATTCATTTTACTCTTTTTTTTATAATTTTGTGACGAAAATATTCTGTCACAAAAATTATATTAAATATTTATTATGAATCTGTCACAAATTTATTACTATTATAATTTTAGTAGGATAAAAAATAATTTAAAAAGAAATTGTCTAGATAAGATAAATTCATCTCAAATTCATTAAAATTCCGTCACAAATTAATTGTGATGGAATTCTCCGTTCCAAATATTCCGTCACAATTTGCTCTTTTCTTGTAGTGTTCACCATAACTTCTCTTTTTGCGCGAGCCTTGTTTTGTAAGCTGAACTGTAACCCACCAAGAATTCTATTATTGACAAACTTTACTCTCTTATTCTAATCATTGTAGCAATAGACTCCTAAGATCCAGTTGGAGCTATGTGTATCATTCTTCATGTTTCTGCATTCTCCATGTTTCTGTATTTTCTTAATTTTGATCCTCAGAGTAGCAATTTGTGTTTTGTCCATGTTTTATAGATTTCTGTATTCTGTAAGTAGCTGAGTAAATGATTGACACTAAATTTTATTATCTTGATCCATGACAATGTTTGTCATCCTGTCAGTAAGTTGGTTACCTTCTCTAAAAGTATGAGTGATATTCATTCTGCATATTGTCATATGCTGAATCTCTTCTATGTACTCTGTTTCTATCCATGAAACTTTTCATTATTTTCTGATCATTTTGAGTACACTTAAAGAATCTGTCTTCACAGTGCATCTTAGTATATTAAAATTTTGACAATATCTAGCATCTATTAGGATAACAAGGGCCTCAGCCTCTATGTTCATCCTGAGTCATACCTTCTTAGCTTCAGCATATAGTAGATTTCCTTGATCATTTCTGATGCAAAATATATAGGAACTCTACCATGAATTTTCCCTACAAATACCATCTGTGTTGCACTTGACTCTCTCCTTCACTGGAAAGGGCCAATTGATTATATAGTGATATAGCTTAGATTTGTAACTAGTCATAAACTTGACCACTTCATTCCACCTCCTAAGGGATTTGTATCCCTGGAAATCTCAGCTTAGTGAATAGGTACAGAGATTGTTGGCATTGACTAATTAGTCCTTCAAAACTAGCTGGCTTTTCATGCCTTATAACATTTTTCATTTTCCACAGCTCCCACATAATAATCATTGGTATTGCTTTGAATATGAGTATAAGTTTTGAGGCAGCATCCACTCTTCACCATCTCAAAGTTAGTTGATGTAGGTATGTTCCTTCAACTTGTATTCCTGCACATGAAGTAAAAAACTTTCATAGTTTTTGGACTGTGAAAAATGTTAAAAAAAGGATATGACATGGTGTCTTCCTCATATCATTCACAACAGAAACATCTTGATGTCAAGTTGATGTTCATCCACTTTAGGTTGTCCTCGCTTGCCACCCTCCTCTTTCAAACCCTCCATTGGAAAAAACATATTTTGAAAGGCATCCCCTTGATCCATATATTTTCCAATCACTGCACCTTCTGCTTTCTTTGTCTTAAATAAGTAAAGGCGAAGCTAGTTGAGAAATCACCATTAGAATTAGTCATCCACCAAGGCTTAACATTTTCCTCACAGTGATTGGGAGGAGAAACTGTTTGTACAATATGCATTACCATCTCCTCAGATAAAACCTCTCTTAATTGATTAGTACTCTATTCTCCATTGTAGATAAAGTCTTTAATTTCAATCTCTTTTTCAGTTGCCTTCTCCTCAATATAATATATGACATTTATTTTTGTCCAATTATTAAACCAATATCTATTGCTCAACCTTATCACTAATATTTGTCAGTTTCCTTCACATTAACGACCCCGCAAGACCTTTAGCAAGACAAGGATGTTCTTTTTTATAGTACTTGTTCCATATGAAATTTTCCCACATAGTGTAAGTGGATATTCTTAATTTTTAACATAACTTTGCTAATAATGCTTTAGAGACATCATGCAAAGACCTGAACCCTACTCCACCATCTCCTTTAGGTAACATAAATCCTTCCAATTAACTTAATGCTTCTCCTTTTCACCCTCTACCTTACTCCAGAAAAAGGATGAAAAAATTTGTACAGTTGATTTAACACTTTTTTTTTTGGAGGAGTCATAGCAGAAAGAAGATATATAGGCATTAACTGTAAAAGATGGTTGATCAAGATATACTTATCCCATAAAAAAAGAAATCTGTTTTGCCATCCTCTAAATCTTTTTATGATCTTCCTCATAATATCCTCATAGTAGCTAGTATTTTTTTCTCCCATAATACACAAAACACCCCAAATATACAAAAGGGGAAATTGTCCATTTTGCTGCCTGGTATCTTCTTGATTCTGATTGCCACTGCCAATGGAGTTTTCTCATGGATATAAAAGAAGTTTTTATTCTTGTTAATCAGTTGGCCATACACTTTCTCATATCTATTGAGAACCTGCATAGTCTTAATCCCCAAACCCAAAAATAACAAAAAAGGGTCAAATTTACCCTTCAAGTATATGAAAGGGCCAAATATACCCTCCGTTAATCTTTTGGGCTAAATATACCCCTGACGTTAGTAAAATGGCTTACATTTGCCCTTTAACTTAACGGAGACATAATTAATTTTTAATTAATGATGTGACGCTTTTCTATTGGTTAATTAAAATTTTAACAAATTTAGTTTTTCTTTTTAAAAAATCCGCCCCAATTCCTAACCCACCTATAACCCGCAAACTGAAAATTTCATCAAAAAGAAGAGAAACCATCATAATAACATAATCTAAAAACAAAGAGAGAAGAACTCAAATTTCTATTTGAGGAACAAATTTCCATTATTGTATTCAAAGTTTTAGCCGTAAGAACAAATTCCATAGCCTTCTTCAATTGATCATTGACTCATCTGATGAATTTGTGTGACTAGAATCAACTATTAGTGGCGAAATTCTCGAAGAAGACGACCTAAGTTCAAATTTTGCAAAAATAGTCCTTTTCACATTTGCCATAGGAGGCAATTTACAAGAAGATTGATCAAAAGTCAAAGGATTTCTATTTTTGAGTGAAAGAAGATTCTTTACCTTCGATGAATCCGAGGTTTGAGAATTCACCATTAATGGAGGATTTTCAAATTTTGTAGAAATAGCCATTTCATAAAATTTTTCACAATTTCTTTTTAGAACCACATATGGGTTATGGGTGGGTTAGGAATCGGGGTGAGTTTTTTAAAAAGAAAAATTAAATTTCTCCAATTTTTAATTAACCAATAGAAAAAATTCACATCATTAATTAAAAAATTAATTATGTCTCCATTAAGTTGAAGGGCAAATTTGAACCATTTTACTAACGTCAAGGGTATATTTGGTCCAAAAGGTTAACGGAGAGTATATTTGACCCTTTTTATATACTTGGAGGGTAAATTTGACCCTTTTCGCAAAAATAATAGTATCATCAACATAGGATAAATTATTTATCCTCTGACTCCATTTAGAAAGTCCACAAAAATATACCTATTATCATTAAACAGGTTGTTGAGACCTCTAGAGAGTACTTCTATAGCTATGATGAATAAAACAGGAGATAGAAGATCCCCCTGTTTGATTCTTCTAGATGATTTGAAGAAACCAAAAGATTGCTCATTCACCAGTATTGAATACCAGTTATTATTGAGTAGCCTCCGAACCATATCTATTAGGGTTTATGAGGAACCAAACATCCTTAATACTTTAGTAAGAAACACCCATGACACCCTATCATAATCTTTGACCATCACATTCCATGTTGATTTGACTTATTTATACTAATAGTTATTTTAATTTTTTTAAGTCTGTACAAATTTATTTACATGTTTATTCTGGATTCTAACGTAGTCTTTTGAAAATGATTGAAATTATTATGAAATTCATGAAGTTTTAAGAGGAGTAATATTTTTTTTCTTCCATAATAATTTGCCAATCTTTCTTGTACCATAATAAAATTAAAATTTTAAGAATCTTTATCTTTTTAATATTCAATCTAACACAAGTTTATCACATACTCACTGTATTTATATTAGAGGTGTCTAATTCTGATTAAGACTGCATAACTGAATGTGTTTGAATTGTTATCAGTCATTTTAATGAAATGATATTACATCGTCTAATAAAGAATTTATCAAAATATTTGTTTGTTTATTTAAAAAATAATAATAGAGAAAAAATATTTATATATGGTTAAAAATGAATAATCTAGCTAAAATCAATAACAATTGAATTGATATATATTCTTTTCGAACTCTTTCTTGGAGTGTGTGTTGAGAGGGGGAAAGTTACATCTTGGAGTAAGTTTCTTTCCATGGACAATTTACTCAAGAGTTTAGGCCTTTTTTATTTTGACTTTGTTTTTGTAACAATTTAAAATCAAGACATTAGTTAGGAGTGAAGGTGTCATACTCATCGATTTTTGGAGAAAGTTCATGTATCAAGCTGAATTTGCATCAGATTTGAGATCACTAAAAGTAATTATCTGTGGGACAAGTTAAGATTCATGATATCTTGAAATATGAATAGTTGTGTGGGTTTACAATCACAGGAGCAGGAGTCAGTTCGTTGAGTTGATGAAGTTTTCATAGGTCAAGAATACATGACGGTAGTGAGAAGTACAATGTTGAGATGTAGTCTATCCTAGCTCAACAATCCTCAGTGACCTTGACTTATCATTTGCTCATTTCATAAGGATGACTATCCTCTCTGATGCATCGTTGATATTTTCTGAGATGAAGAAGCGAATGAAGTTATTTTCAGAATATTCTCAATTTTTCCTTTCGTTTATCTCTGTTTTATATTGTGTTTAGTTAATACCTGTTTTTGTGAGCCTTTTATTTTTTTTAATTTTAGGTTGAGTTTCTTTTTGGATCTCACCAAACTTTTGTCCAATGCCATTTGGACTTAAAAAAAAATTATAAAAATAAATTTACTTGTGTTAAAAAAACTATTTAAAATTTTTATATTATTAAAATAATAAAGTACAATATTATAGTACAATGTAATACCATATGTTATAAAACAAAGGGAAAACTAAGTTTGTACCTCTTTAAATAAAATTATTACATTCATATACCTCTTTACATTTTGTATCTCCATATTATTAAATTTTTGTCCCTCTAAAATTAAAATTCGCGCGCTGATGTCCGCATCTACTTGTACGATATACTAATACGATATACATATACCAACATGGAATCACAGATGATTAACCTCAATCCTATATGATACCAATATGGTATAAATATACCAATAGAGTATATAACGAATATATTTTCTACTAATTTAGATGTTAATAATTTTTTTATTTGTTTTTTTTAAATTCTATATACCAATTGGATATTGATATACCGTCAGAGTATCACAAAAGATTAAGTTCATTCTATATGATATTGCTATGCTATATATTAGGGGTGTCAAATGGGAGAGCTGGGTTGAATTGAGGAGGTTAAAATGAGTTGTATTAAATATCGGGTTGGGTCTTGACCCGTCCAAATGTACTTAGGTTCAAATGAGCTAAACTCAAATGGGCTAAAATTCGAGTTGGGTTATGACCTGCCCAATTTAAGACTAACATTGAACATACAAAACAAATAATACATTGGACTGAAGTGAGAATCTTATTGGACTCAACTCAGAATTATTTTATAATGGGTTAAGTTTTATTGGGCTGAAAATTAGCCCCATTCTAAATTATACTAAACCCAATTCATAAAATTATGGATGGGTTGCTTATGTTTGGTTTTATTTTGCCGCTTCTAATATATATGTACCGTGAGAATATATTTTATAGTATTTATGATGATGTCAACAAGTGAAATAAAAAGAAATAAGTGAACAGAAAGATAAATAATTTGGGGAATAGATAGATCGGTGTATTTAGGTAAATAATCTCTATAGGAATACTTTTCCTAAAACAAAACCATGACAGTATTCAATACCCCAACTGTTGAAGCGCAATTGTTCTAGTGCGTTCTTAGAGCAACAACACGCCCTTGTACCTTCTTCTCTGCCAAACTCAAAGAAAACAATGGCCAGAAAGTTCTTCGTCGGCGGCAACTGGAAATGCGTATGTCGTTTGCTTCCTTTTTCTTCTAATAATCAACTGCCAGTCGTGCTTATTGACTATATTGAGATTTAAATTCCAATCTTTTAGTCTTCATTCGTTCTAGTTTCATAAATCATTCGGACACACTGGAATTTAGACCGATATCAGCCCTGGTTAAACCCTAATGACTAAATTATATTTGATTTACCACAACGTGTTTTCAATTGCTTGTTTGATGGGTGTGTAAACCTCGAACTGAATTTTTTCATAAGGGTGGAAAAAAATTGGCTTCTGTGTGTTCATTTGCTTCTAATGGTAAAGGTGTTGTTTTAAGTTATCGTCAGTTGGACACTGGAAAGTAGTGTTCTTAATTTTAGGATGAAATTGTGGCAGAGTTATTGTAAAATGGTAGGAGAATTGCAGAAGTTGGAGCTACTGAGAAGATTTCAAGTGTATCTATTCTGGATAATGTGTTTAGTTGAATGCCGATAAACCGTTAGTGAAATGTTTCATATCTAATTTATAGGTAACTTATTTGAACAAGTTTGAGATGAATAAATTTTGTGTAGTATAGTAAGTTTCTCTAAAACTAGTGGATTTCGATCCTTGAAGATGGTTTTCCAAAACTCCCTTCATCGGGTCAATCAAGTAAATGATATGGATCTTTGGGCTGCAAACTAGGATGTCAAGTAGCCCTGCTTCCAACAAAATATATAGGAATGTCTTTGGGAGCTAAGAATAATACCCAAGAAATTTGGAATGAGTCAACAAATCTCCTTAGGGGGCAGATTGACACTCATTAGTTCAGTCATGGATGCCATTCCAACTTACATGATGGCTCTATTTCCAATTCCCAAATGCATAGAGAAGAAGATGAATTGACTGGGGAGAGATTTCTTTTGTCAAGGCAACAAGGAAAGAAAGGGTTACAATCTGGTGAAGTGGGACTCTCTGACTCTCAACTAGAAACAAGGAGGTTTGGGTATGAAAAGCCTTAGCCATCAACAAGAGTCTACTCTCAAAATGGCTATGAAGATTTGGTTTTATGGAAGAGGTTCATAACACAAAAAGATGGACTTTTGAACTACTGGGTCACCAATGAAGTCCAATGCACCTTTGGCTGTAGCGTGTAAGACCATCAGAAGACTATGGCCTATTTACAACATCAACACTTCTATCAAAGACGGGGATGGGGAAAAGACAACATTTTGGAAGGATTTATGGATAAGGGCAACTTATCCTAAAAGATCTATCTCCAAACCTATACATCATAAGCCTCCAAACATATGCTTTAGTTTGACAAATGTGAAGAGCTGGTCAAGGTTGCAAGTTTGATTTTTAGGAGGGTATTAAGTGATTGGGAGATTGATGGTGTCTCTAACTTGCTACAAGTTCTGCACTCCTTCACTGGCACCACACAATGCAAGGATAAACCTTCATGGGAGTTGTGCAACAAGGATATTTTCCCCGTCAAATCATCATACGGGAACCTGAATAATCAGCTATCACTGACAACTCTGTGGCCCTGGAAACTTATATGGCAGATCATATACAGATTGGAGACTCAAGATAATTGAGGAGTGAAATATATCGAAGGATAAACTTAGCCTTCAACCACAAAGAGGGTCCTTTAGGCGGCCGATTGCTCGTATTTCATTTATGAATTTCATAGTAATAGAAATACATGTCCAAGATCTGAGAAGTCATGAGTTAACCCTACAAATGAAATAGGGATTGAAAGCAACTATGTACTTTTCAATCGGTACAGTGTCTTTCGCTTTACATCGGTTAGTTTCATAGACGGAATCACTGAAATCTTGTTTCAGCTTCTTGTTTCACATGTATGGTTATTAGAAGAGCATGTATAACTCAAGAAGCATTACAAAGAAAAGGTTTTGCAGATTTTCTCAAGTTATATGCTGTGTGATCTAGATGCAGAGACTAATGAGCATCTATTTTTACATTGCAAGGAAACTGCAAATCTGTTGTACATGTTCTTTCGTATCCTTGGAGTGAGTTGGTAATATTTGTTGCAATATGTAATGATAATGCTTGATAAAAGGTAAATCTATGGATAATAGCAAAAAACATCATAAGTAACAAAGCTGAGTTAAACATGATTATGTTTCGAACGTTGTAGTTATAGTTCACTGGAGATGTGTTAGTTAAATCCTCATATATGTCAAACATATTTTTACTTAAGTAGCTTTGACGCATGGACAATCATCAAGAAGGTCAATAATACTAAAATTGTGACAATAAAGTGCTATGACGTGCCTTTTTAAATATGTGTGCGAATGGTGATTATTTTATGACAAATACTTTGCAGACAAAATGACGATACGAGAATTACCGTTGGGAAAATAAAACAAAAAAGGTACCCCCCAGAGGAAAGGGTCTACCTAAAAAAGGCAACCAGTATTTTCAATGTTACAGGCAATAAGAGAATATCAGCATTTGGTCTACTGATAAAACTGCTTAAAACACCTTACGTAAAAAATGTTGTGCGGTGTTGCTCTTAATATTATTTTAGGACTTAATTGAATAAATTTTCAACAACCAATATATCTATAAAAATTATGTATTCACCTCAAAGGAAGAAAAGGAATTGGTGTCTAGAGAATGCACAATGGTTACATTAGTGTCCACATTGGTGAAGCAATTGTCTAACTTCAAAAAAAGAAGTTGAAATGAAGAAGTAGAATATGTACATAACACTATTTCAAGTATGCTTTAATTGGTATTAGATTTTGAGTGACTTGATACAACACTTAAAGTTGGTGTTTCTGTTCCATGTCTATTTAATCAAATAAAACTGTAGGTACTAAATTTAATAGATAATTTGATACAGTGTACGTGTGAGTTACTGTGGATAGAATTTATGAAATTCGAAATGGATATCCTAATTATTATATACCATTATAATCAATGCATGCTCAGTTGAGTATGTACGAGATGATTAGAGTTCTTTGATTCTATACGTGAAGCCCATGGCTTTTTCCTGGAGTACTGGTGTGCTAATTCAAGAGTCTATGATCAGTTAATTCAAGTTTTTACTTAGTGATGGAGGATATGACATCTTCCTTGCATCTTTATTTATGAATCTTGCTCTGTTGTTTAAATTGAAATACATGTGCAGAATGGAACTGTGGAGGAAGTGAAAAAAATTGTGACCACATTGAATGAAGCAGAAGTTCCATCTGAGGATGTTGTTGGTAAGTTACTGACCCTAAGCTGTCAAAAGTTTAGAGAATGAAAAAGAAGAGTTTGGTTATTGAGACATTTTTATTGCGTATGAAGTTGTAATTCTAAATTGGGATTGAAGTTCTCTCCCAACTCATTCCTGCACACATAGAATGTCCAGATCAGATTACCATGTATGGTTCAACTTTGGATCAATCTACTGTTTGCCTTTCATTATGTTGGGACATTTGCTTGTATTTCAATTTTTTCTCTCTTACATTAGTTTTGGCTTTTGAAATTTATGTCTTATCATTTTCAATAAAGTGATTTATACCTATCTGAATTATGAAAAGTGATTTTGTTTTATACCCTTTATTTCTTGTCTTGATTGGAAGTTTACCCTCTAGTCTTTCTGTGTTTTTTGGTTTTTCCAAGTCTTACACTATTACTTTTCTCACAGAGGTTGTGATTAGTCCTCCATTTGTATTTCTTCCCTTGGTCAAAACCTTATTGCGTCGTGATTTCTCCATTGCTGCACAAAACTGTTGGGTAAGGAAAGGAGGTGCGTTTACTGGTGAGATTAGGTATGCTGCCTTTTTTGATTTTCTTTTGCTATATCTGCTAAAGTTGCAACTAGAAATTTACGCAAGCATACTGTGAAGATGTCCCTGTAAACAATTGTTGGGTATACTGCTTGATCTAATATTCCTGAGCGCTGGTGGAATCTGATCCTTCTGCTTGTAATATACCCTTTTAGTCATCTAATTTTTGCTCATTTTTCAGGCTTCTTTTTTGTAGGAAAAAGTAACATCTGTTTCTTGTATGCCCTTGGTAAAACATATGCTGGAACCATTTGCTCAAAAATAGGGCACAGAGGCACACACATATCAGAAGATTTTGGTTTTTGTTTCTTTACTGGTATATCTTTCGTGATTGATTTTCGGAATGCTTTATTATTGAGCATACTCGATCTGGTCAACTTTTAAATAAATTTTATCACTTAGCTGGTATTTCTTATTTTAATTAAAATAGCATTTTACTAATTCTATTCTCTGCATCCATAGTGCTGAGATGCTGGTCAATTTGAGCATTCCCTGGGTCATCCTTGGTCACTCTGAGAGAAGGCTCTTATTGAATGAATCCAATGACGTAAGCTATGATATGGAAACATGTGACAGTTTCCTTGCATCTTTGTAATTGATGGACATGCACTAGTTTCTTGTGTTCTTGCTGAGAGTGTAGCCTTTTTTCCCCGTTTGCTGCAGTTTGTGGCTGATAAAGTTGCATATGCACTTTTGCAAGGCGTAAAAGTGATTGCCTGTGTTGGGGAGACTCTTGAGCAGCGAGAATCAGGAGCTACAATGGCTGTAGTTGCAGCACAAACAAAAGCAATTGCAGGTATGTCTTTATATAGTCCCTGTGAAATGTGAACTAAAAAGCTTTTACCTATGTAATTTCCAAGAAATTTTGCTTGTTTGGAATTGAATGCCATAGCCACCCTGACCAGATCTTGCTCGTACCATTTTATAGTCAGAACGAGACTCATATGTAAGTATGAGTTGGACTTCAGATACATAATACTTAGTGGATCTATATGTGAACATTTTTGCTATAGCACTAGAAATAAGATAAGTAATGAGTGCTTGATTGGAGCATTGTCGTAATGTTGTATTCAACCTACAAACCACTCACTTCACACTGCTGCTGTGGCAACAACGTATACCCATGCTTCAATGCAAACTCTGCTGTTAGCTAGCAACTAGAAATTTCTTACCTACCTCTAAGTTGGATATAGATATAGGCACGGCAAGTCAAATGAAAGCCTTTGAAAGTGTCTGGAAAGATTGATCAGGCAACCATTAAATATGCTTTCGCAAATGCTACCTGTAATTCTCTTGATCAAGTTTATCCTGATCAAGAGCATTTGCAGCTCCATACATTGGCATTTGATTGCTAATCAAAATATAAAGAGCTGACAACATCTACACTATCTATATTACTCTGCTTATTCCAGCAAAAAATAATAACCACACACTTAGCCTTGAGGGAAGAGGAAGAAGATGAAACAGAGTTCCATATACACCATGAGATGGGAGAAGGAATCATTCGCCAAAATCTTTTTGATAAGATGGATCCTTATACTTCCCAATATCCCCGGTATATGAGAGCATTATTTATGGTGTATGGATTTACCCAAGATTGACCAAACAGGTTGCTTTATAGTATATGGCATTACCCAAGGTAGACCAAACAGGTTCCAGAATATGTTCCAAAATGTTTCTTGCGACTGAACAGCGCAGGAATAGGTGACAGTCATCTTATATTTCTTTATTGCACATCCAAGTGAAACAATCCTCCTTTGTTGGAACTTTAGTTTTTTTCAAATGAGTATCCAGGTTCAATTTTCAGTATATTTACCGACACTTTGCTGTAGGTGATAACAGTCTTTGACAGAGAACATTCCTATCCATTCTTAACCCATTCCATTTTTCCTTTCTTCTGTGGGTTGATTGATCACTGCTCCAGCTTGCTTAGCAGTTCCACCATACTGTTTAACTTCCAATCTTGGAAAATTTCTGCTTAAAAAAAGTGGTACTCCATGAGTTACTGACTCTACATTGGGCAACAGTGGCATGAGGTTGCACTACTATGGATAGACATTCTAGAAACTTCTCCTTCAGAGTGGTGTTTCTCAGCCATTTTTCATATCATAATCTGATTCGGTTGTCATTATCTACCTCAAACTAAACCCTGGTACTAAACTCTCCTCCCACAACTTGCTTACGTTTTCAAGGAGCTTTACAAAAGGGATAATGTTTCCTTTGTGCACCAATTGGTTCCTTCACTATATTTAGTAACCAAAACCTGTTCCTATTATCGTTATTTTATCTCTGCAACCATTTCATAGTAGAATTCTACTGCAGAGTACCAACACTTTTACTGCAAGCCCTCCTGTTTTCTTTGGTAGTATGATTCTATTCCTTTCACCAAAGTGTGTGTATTGATTATTCTTTCCTTCTCATAGGAAGTTCCTTCCAGTTTAACATAGCCTCTTCAACACTTTCCTGGGAATAGGAAAGAGTGACACAAATTAGGTGTCTATCCTGTCCAATGTGCTATTAATGAGAATCAGTTTTCCATTTCTAGACAGATATTGCCTTTTCCAGCTTGCTAGCCTCTCCTCTGAGCTTTTCTATAACCTCATGTCATACATGAATTGATTTTTACCAAGGAAACACCAGTAGATTGCAGGAAACTGCCTTGCCTTGCATCTTAGAACATCAGCATTCTCCTTGTCTTTAAAGGAACAACCAATTGGGTACCTCTATTACAATACAAAAATAGATCCGCTTCTGTTGTTTGTCTACGAAACGTATCTTTTGTAATGTATTTAAAGGTAAGACCAATTGACATGGACACTCTATTGATGCATTAATGAGTTGCCTTCCCTGGTCGAAGGCATTTTGGTGCCCCATCAAATTGTATGTGGAAGTTCCAGTCATTTCTCTTTGTTATCATGTTTTAGTACATAACCTTCTTTTAATTTTTTCTTTTGGGGATGTTCAAAATACAGGACCTCCATATGATGTTTTGAAACTTGCATGTAATATTTGCTTAGGGCATTAGTTAACGTCCCTTATCTGATATTGAAAACAAGCAAATACCCTGATGTTAAGTGGAGTGTGAAAGCTTGATCATATTGCACGAATCACGAGTATATAAAGATACTTTTTTCTTACTGTCAATATAACAGAAAACTTTTGGTTTATCCTCTCAAAATTTAACTCTGGTAATTGAAGGGTGTATTTCTTGTAGGGTTAATATGTGTAGTTTCCAGGAAAGGAAGATGGCTATTAACATATGTCCTTTCAAGGAGGTGGCGAGTTTAGACAATATAGGGGAAGTTGGAGAGAGGGGGTGGGGGGTTTCTCGCTTTTATCTTTGTATATGAATGGTGATGATGACCATCTTTTTTGCAGAACAAGTAACACACTGGTCCAATATTGTTTTGGCTTATGAGCCAGTATGGGCCATTGGAACAGGAAAGGTTGCTACTCCAGCTCAAGCTCAAGAAGTATGATCTCTTTAGCTTCTTAGCTATTCAATTACTGATGATGCATGTTTTTATGTATTTGTGATTGTGGTTGAAGTAAAGATGACTTGTTTAGTGGAACTTCTCCATAATTACAGTATAATCAGCAAATATATATCTTATATTTTCAACTTTTAAAGACAGTACTACTTTAGATTGGACTTTTATTCATCATGTCACGCTCCTTGGACTATATTGGAAGCTGTAGACTTGGTATTTTGTTGGATTTCTCATAGTTGTAGTGTGTCAGTGCCCTAGTCCTGCCTACATCATTTAGTAGATCAGGGCCAACTAGAGGCTATCTTGAGTTTCATGTCTAGGGGCCTTATTTCTCAGTATGTATTTTCAAGAATACTTGGTCGCCTATGTGACAGACACACAACACATATGATGTTTGCCTAAAAGAAAAGCTGCTTCCCTCTTTTTCCATAGGTCTGTGTTAGAAATTTCTATTGAGTTCTTAACTTAATGGTCTGTTGTATATCGGAACATGTTTAACCCCAAAAATTTTCATCTCTCTGCCAGGTTCATTTTGAATTAAGGAAATGGCTACATGACAATGCTGGTGCAGAAGTAGCTGCTACAACTAGAATCATATATGGAGGTACCTAGAATCATATCTGCTGCTTCAATATAAATGCAGAATGTCAAGTAGGGCCAATTACCTTTGTTTGTTGTTGCTTTAATTTTAGAGGTAAAAATTGGATTACTTATAATAACTGTTTGTAATCAGTGGAGATACTCTGTGCACATCTTCGTCAAAGAAATATCTGAGAAAAGATGTCACGACCCAAAATTGGATCACAACTAATTAAGCCCCAAACCAAATATGATACCCAATATCCAAAGGAAAAGCTAAAATAGGCCACCTCAATATTTAGACAAATCCCAAAACCTGGTGTCATGAGTACAAAGAGCATCTAGTATAGTACGAGAATGAAATACAACACTATCTCAACAGAAAATAGAAAAGAAATTACAAATTTAAATAGTAATAGTAGTGATCCTAGAAGCTAGGCCTCGCCACTGAAACTAGGATAGAAGCTCCGTTGGAGATTATCAACCACCACGTATGGGACTTGGCTATGATCTGTAGGGGCGCAACATAGTAGGGGTGAGTACACTAAAATTTTACCTAGTAGGTTTAGTCGACCGAGTATTAGCTACTATTTAGATTTTGTGGTTATTTTCTGTTAAGACAACGTTGTATTTCACCCTTGTACTATACTAGATACTCTTTGTACACATGACACCAGGTTTTGAGATTTGTCTCAAGTATTGAGGTGGTCTATTTTAGCTTTTCCTTCTGATATTGGGTATCATATTTGGGCTGGGGCTTAATTAGTCATGACAAAAGGTGTGGCATTTGCGCCACAAAGTGTCAAAAAGAAGGTAGTGGTATTTGTGCTCACCCTTTCCACCTAACTGGATTTAGTCGAAGTCAGATTACCATGGGGTAACTATTTGTGTCTGTTTTTGGGACTTTATCACCTTTGGATGTGAACGGTTGCTGTTTACCTCCTGAAATAATCAGAAAGCTATAATTTTCTAGTTCAGGTTCAGTTGAAATAATGGATAAATTTGTGGAACGCAGATCGATTTGCAAATAATTTATGTCCAGATGCTTTACTAAAACAATATGCAGGTTCTGTAAATGGAGCTAACTGCAAAGAGTTGGCAGCACAACCTGATGTGGATGGTTTTTTGGTTGGTGGTGCTTCACTGAAGGTTTGTTTCAACGTACTTTTGTGGCATTGATTTTGATGTCGACTTGTATGGTACCTGACCTTTAGATCTCTGTTACATCACAGCCTGAATTTATTGATATCATCAAGTCCACAACTGTGAAAAACAACTGCTAAGTTGGAATAAGTGTTACTAAAAGGAGCCATCTTTTCTCAGATTGCTACGTATGTTTATGGTAAATCAGCTTCAAGAATACATGTTAGGTACAATTTGTTTGATGTTTAATCTTTGTTTATTAATCCTACTCTTTTATTTCAGCTTACTGGAGAGGTTTTATGACACTTTTCGTGGGCTATTCTAGTGTTGTATTTTAATTCTATTCTAGTGGTCGAGCCCTTCTGTGGACCCTGCGCATAGCGGCAACTTTAGTGCTTCGGGCTTGCCCTTTTAAGTCTTGAAATAACACTAAAGATGCAATGATCCTGAATCTTTCCCAGGAGAAATCATTGTAAATGAAAAAGCTGTACTAGAATATAGAGTGAATGTATGGTCCCAATCATGAGTTTATGACCTAACATGTCTTCTTTTTTCTTTTCAACCGAAAAATATGCAAGACTTTGAAAGTCGATGGACAGTGGGTCTGCCCCTCTACCTATTCTCTACTTCAACGTTGTTAGTTTAGTCCATTGCATGATTTGACTCACAAAGTGCACTTAACTCACATCATAGCACTGCACTCTTATCACTGAAATAAAGAAGTGGAGGCCCCTTGTATGTGACCCAACATATGGTCTAGTGATGTCAATTGCTAGTTGTTTTCTGTAAGCTCATAAACCAGGTGTGGACATCACTCAAATACAATTTATCAATGGCTTTCTGGTTTTGAAAAGATATGCCTAAGGGCCTATTTGGAAAGCACTCGATAATTGAATTTGGAGTACTTGAGTGTCATTATAATGTCTGGCCGTTTCGATTGACCATGTAATTACTTGGTCGGAAGGTAATTGGGTATAATTGACATGATGTAATTATAAATTGTGATAATTACGTAGTGTAATTACAAGTTCATTACTTTTTAATTTCTTTCTTTTATTTCTAATGTTTTAATTTTTTTAATTATTATCATTCTAATATATTTTATTTTATAATATTTGTTTTTCATTTTCTTCTCATTCTCAACCTTTACTTCATGTGACTTCATGCAATTTTTTTTTTCATATTATCTTATTTAGTTATTTAATTGATATTTTTTTCATTAGTATTTTAATTTTTAAATTAAATTTGAATTCATTGTTAAACAAAGGTACAAACTTATGTTTTTTTTTCTTGTTAAATCATATCTATTTACGTTATGTTGAAATTTGATACAAGAGTATTACGTTAAATTTTTCTATTTTAAATTTAGAACTTATGTTTTATTTTTATTAGTAATATTGATTTTGATATTTTACGTTACAAGCTATTTATTTTTCTAAAATTTACAAGACTGCTATGTAAATCTTAATTAACAATATATGTACACGCTTCATTTTATTTACAAATGTAAGTTTTTATTTACAAGAACATATACTATAATTAATTTTTTCTATTTTTTCATTTTTTTTCAATGTAGGCGCATATCTATCCATTTAATGCGTTTTTAAGGGGCTAGTTACTTATGATTTTCTTTTTATTTATTTATGGTGTTTAAGATCTTACATATCCTTTTTTTGACTTTTAACTTGCTCACACTCTTGCACTAATTTTTCACGATCTTGCTATGCGAAGCTATGAATCATTTAGAGAATGGAAGAGAGAACACAAACGAATTGATAGGAAGAATGTTTTGTAGAGAATTTTAATTTTTGCTTGATGTTTTACAAATGGGTATCTTTCTATTTATACCATCGATTTGGAGGCTAACATGTAAATAATAATTACTAAACAAGTTTTTATATATTTATAAAGAAGTCTTTTTCTAGAATTCTCTACTTAGCTGAAAGATTGGAAGGACCTTCCATGCAAATTCATAGAATTCTAAAATATTCCAAGAAAAATTTTACTTATCTATAGAACCATCCACAAGGATTAGTCTTTTTCCAACAGAAGTCATTCATATGGGCAATTTTGTGTAATTTGGTGCCTATGCGGCAAGTCAATTACACTAGTCTTTATGGATGATTTTAGAGATATGTAAAAAAAAATTTTGGAAGACTTTAAAATTTCATAAATTCGCATGGAAGGTCTTTTAAATTTTTTAAATGTGAAGAGAATTTTAAAAGAAATACTTATCTATAAATATGTATAATAATTATTATTTATATGTTAACCCTTAAGTAGAATAAAATAGAAGGGCATTCATTTGTAAAATCATCAAGTAAAACTCAATCAAAGTTCTATAAAAACATTCTTCCCATTAATTATCTTGCATTCTCTCTTCCATTCTTTTAGTGATGCCTAGAGTTTTAGGTTGACTTGGCATCATGAATAATTAATGTAAGAATATGAGTAATTTGTCAAGCGCCACACTTATATTTAGTAATAGACTAAGGATGTCACACTTGCCTGCGTTATTTTTGAAAATTTTTGTTAGATCATTAATAAATTTATTCTACATATCATAGACTAACCAAAACTACAACATGTACAAACCACAAAAATGTCATTTCTGAAATACCATAAACAATACCATATCACCCATCAAAACCACCTATAATATACCATACATTAATTAATCAAAATAAACCACGGATTACAAACAATACTATAATCAAACCATAAGCAAGCTAATCAATATATATATACACACATACATACACACACAATGTACAAAGCTCCAAAAATATCATTATTGAAAAACCTTAAATATTACCAAATAAAAATAACTATACTAAAGCTAATCAAATTCTAGCTATTTGATACCATCATTACACAAAATAAAAGTACCAATCACACCATACTAAATACAAATCAATCAAAATATCAACTTTTATATATATATATAAAACAACAATATAGTGGGTCTAAAGAGAATAAAATGTACGGAAACCTTACAACTACCTCACAGAGATAGAGAGCTTGTTTCCGAAAGATCCTTGTTAGAAAAATATCAAGTCCCAAAAGTAGAAGAAACTAGGTATGAAACAAAGAGAAAAGGAAAAGGAGAAAAAAAAAATCAACTAAAATGAAAAACAAATGATAATAAAAAAATACAATAGAAGTAACAAATATAATCTCATGATCCTATGAGTATACTATTGTTATGTGTATTGATACTGCACTTGCTTTTTTTTTCTTTTTTGAGTATAAAGGATCTTCCAGCGGATGCTCATAGACCTCAATTAGGAGACCGTTAATTCCAAAATCCAAGAGTGAGCCCACATATTTCAGGCGCAATAGATTCTTCTATTATTTTGTCCATTTTAGTTTTGCACTTAGACTACTTTTCTTTATTTACATATTTTAGTTTCGGGACTGCATTCTCAATGTTAGACTTGTAGTTAGAAATTTTAGTATGATGACTTTCAATTCTTGGATAGTAATTTTATTAGGATTGGTAAATCAATCTTGGAGACTTTAAAAAATCGTGAAGTGCATAAGTCCTTTGATTTTTCGTGCTAGTAATTGTGAATGAGCAAATATAAGGCAGTGAACTAAAATTACAATTACAGGCCATTGAAGACGGTGAACTGTATTACTCCTAGCATTAGTGATGTTTGATCAAATACAAAGTTAAAGAAAAAATAAAAAATAATAACTATAAATTATTTTATAACTAATAAATTAAAAAATTTAAACTAAATTATTTCTAAGTATAAAAAAAATGTGATTTGTTTTAGATAGATTAAGAAGAAAAATAATAATTACGTCAATTGAGATAGAAAGAATATATATTATTGATATTAGGGTTTTAGGATTTTTTTTTCTTCCTATAGGGTTAGTTGAAACATTGTAATTGTTAAATATTTTTCGAATTCGATGCATTTCTTTCTTTGATTTCACTTTTTTGAGTCCAGAATTTATAGAAATAACTTTTTTTTTTACCTTATAAACGGAAAAGTAATATTTAAGTATATTTTATCCTCTTCACATTTTACTTATGAGATCATACTAAATATGTTGCGGTAATGAATTTCTTTCTATACTTTTATTTTGTTCAAATTAGCTTTCTTTTATTTTTGTCACTAAAAGGGAAGTCATTTTGTCTTATAAGTGCTCTATCTATGTCTTGGTTATAGTAGTGGTTCCAAAATTTTGACTAAAGAGTTTAAAATTTTAAAAAGTAGGCGTATAAATTAATTGAAGAAGATTCGATGTTTAATATATAAATATTTAAAAAAATTAATTATGTAAAAAAAAAAACTTTCTGTAGAAAAAATTTCAAATGAACTCTTGACAAACAAATTAGCTCTGCACCTGCTTGGTTATCACCTTAATTTATATCCAAACAAAAGATTAATCAAACTATTGAGCTGCATAATTGAAATCAAAAACCAAAGATTAGTCAAGTCTACTTTATATTCTTTTTTAAATTCATAAAGCATGACTACTACTACTAGAAAGCTGGCAAAACTACATTATTTTGGAATATTTGTGTATGAATCAAAGTCAATATGAGTTGTACTGTGACAAAATAATTGAAATTTATTTACTTTCAATTAGAAATTTTGAATTTAACTCTTTAAAAATTAAAAAAAAATTATTTCATACATCACTTTTTAAAATAAGGAAAAAGGGTCAAAATACTTTTAAACTATATAAAAGGAATAAAAATGTCATTCATTTATTGTTTGGTCTAAAAATGCGCTTATCATCAATATTTTGATCCAAAAAATACTCTTACCATCAATACTTTGGTCCAAAAATGCCCTTATTATTATTTAATTGGTAAAATACCCTCACCGTTAACACTTTCATCCAAAAATGTCCTTATTGTTATTTAATAGGTCAAAAATGCTCTTTTTAAGATAAATGTATTATTCATTTTATTTTTGAACAAATTATTTTTCTAATAATATTTTTTTTAATCAGCAAATATTTATTCTATTTCAATTCGAGAAAAAAAATTAAAAATTACTTTTTTTTGCTTTATTATAATTACTATTTTTATCGTTATCTAAATAAAAATTAATGTTGAGTTTACTATGATCTTATATTTATGACATATATTATTTGTTATAGGGGTACAATGTTCTAATTTAATTGATAAAATAAGATTAAGAAAAAAATTATCTTCTTAAATTTTTATTAGTTAATGTAGTTTTAAAAAAAACAAAACAAGAAAAGAATTTTTGAAAATAATATTTTTATTAGAAACACAAGTGTTTAAAAAGAAAAAATATATTTATTTAGTTAAAGAAGAATATTTCTGACCTATTTTATAATAATAAAGGCATCTTTTGACCAGAGAATCAATGAAAAGAATATTTTCAAACCAAAATATAAATTAAAAATATTTTTATTCTTTTATATAGTTTAAAAATATTTTTTACTTCTTTTCTCTTAAAATAAATTTTATCACGCATAAATTTAAATTTAATATTAAACACCAAGGATAGACCAATAGAAAGGGAATATTTGCACATGGCCGTACAATCTCACCCTTTGACTTCACTGCTTCATGAAGACTTTTCAGTCTTTAAAATCTTCATTTTATATATATAAAAGTGGGTATTTTAATAAGTAAAAGAATTAAAATGTCATATCATATTTTATATGAGACCAATTACAGAAGAAGAGAATCAGATATGCTTCTAAAAGATAATAATTAAAAAATCACCTATTTTTCATATACAAATTAAATATTTTAATTTTATTATTTTTATATTCTTCGAGACTATTCATATCCTCATCATTACAAGATTGTTTCGTATTTGTCCTTGATTTTAAGGAGGTGAATTTCACCTATCAAAGAAATTAGTACATTTTTTTATTATATTTTAGGTTGGAGTTCTATCAAAATCAAGATTAAATATGAGATATTTTATTAACTCTTTGGATGTGATTTACTGTTTCATCCCTAGTGTAGAAATTTCTATCGAAATCTCGAGAGTAAAGGAGGAGGTCCTGATGTAGTGGAATCATTTGGATTGTTACAACCTCTAGTGTACTTTTATTATTATTCATTGGTCATAAACAAGAATTTTTCTTAATTGTATAGCCCTATTATAAGGTTCCAAAC
Source organism: Solanum clarkiae (assembly GCA_011800125.2). Lineage (NCBI taxonomy): Eukaryota > Viridiplantae > Streptophyta > Magnoliopsida > Solanales > Solanaceae > Solanum > Solanum clarkiae. Next base: position 814,070 of record JAABOM020000096.1, read on the forward strand.
CTGTGCACCTTTACTTTCCCGAGAAAGCAAGCTATCGATCTTATCTCTGCTAGGGGTTTAAACCTTCGTAAATGACAAAATCAATGACCTACAACCTTTAATTTATTGCTTGTCCTAAGACTTCAACTAATGTATAAGATTAGATTTATTTGAATTCAGTATTTTTGATACGAAATATAAAAAATAGAATTCTTTTTCTTTCACGTATTTGTTGCAATTTTTTACTCGAATATTTATTGTTCATATGGACATGTTGAATCCAACAAGAGTTCTGTTAGAAGAACTTGCTATATATTGCCTTGAGAAAGCACCCCTCTATTTTCTAGTTAATTTAATTAATGTGGCAAGAAACATATATGAGGATAAAATTGTCCTTTAGCTCAATTCTCAATAATTTCTTGATATGTTTTCTCAACAAATAATCACATCCTAATAATAATCAAGTGGACCAACTAGATATTTTGTAAACATTTTAAAGTTGTGCATGTTGTCATAAAATCTCATAATTATCGTAAATAGTAAAACATTTGACATAGAACTCCTAAATTATTTATACCTTCTATACTTAATATACATGAAATTAATAAAAAAAGGCTCTAATTTGGTATATACATACATGATTCCACAATGTATAAAAATACAGAAACAATTAGACATATAAGAATCGAATGTCTAACTCGTATCCCCATGCCAATGGGAACATATCAAAGAGAAGGATAAATAACTTTTAAGATAACGAGTTTTTGAAGAGGGAATTCATATATGATATATCAATTCCATATCAAAACAGAACAGAAAAATGAACAGTTTATAAGGCATGACATAAGGTTGCATGGTACATCTGTTTTTGGGCTCAATGATGACATAGATCAAGGGACATATCTATGAAACCTATTTGGTCAAAGCAAATAACACATTCCATGAACTTAGATCACGAAAAATATGATTTAGAGTCTAATAGTGTGTAACACCTAAAAAAATTATCAAAATTCCTCTAAGTGAGAGATGTACGCATAGCACGTCTTTCCAAACTTCAATGGTGAATTCGAGATCGAAAATGCAATTAGCATGAAAAATTATGTGGGAAACTAGTCTTGGTTGATTTTTAGAGCAACTAGATCAAAAGATAATTTTTTGATGTGAAAATGCATTCCAGTAAAGGTGCACGATAGGTTTGCGTCACAGACTTGTCGTGGATTCACACTTAGATGTGATTTTGATATTTTCTACGGGATTAGAAAACTCGATCAGAAAAAAATAGCGAAAAACCCCTATAAAAGACCAAGTCCGCGACATGGACTTGGTATGACGAAGAATATATACTCGTACATTTCACGTACTGACTTTCATTTGGGTTTCATGATGTAGAGACAGGTACTCGAGATCCTCAATAGGTGCTCCGTTGAAGGTCTATTCTCCCTACTGCTAATTGATGAGTCCTCCCCTGTATTTGGAGGATACCACTTCATATTTCTTATGCTTTGAGTTAGTTTCATTTTGAGTTGTGGTAGCTATGGCCTACATTATCACGCACTGGGAGGGTACCCTAGACGTAACTGGCACTCGGAGACTATTGCTAGCCCCCAAGCGAACCACCTAGTCTCATTGCATCTGTTCCATCAACTCATAAGCAGAAGATATAAGAAAATAATAAACTGACAGTGGGATATCACAATCACTATCATAAGGAATACAAAATAAGCAATTCAATGGAAGTAAGAAGTGGGAAAATAGTCAGTCCCGACATCAACTATCAACTTTCTATGTCAATGAAGCATCTATGGCTAACCTCTAAGAAGGTACCATGACAAGTCATGACTATCATAGTCTAATGAAATAAATCTAGAATAAATGAAAAGAAGATAACATGTCCCCCGAAAACAAGGAAAGACTCATCAAGTCTTTGTCGGAATTCGTGAACCTCAACGATTGGGCTACTGAAGTCCTCTGTCTGCAGAATCTGCATCATAAAATGATGCAGCGCCAAAGGGGCGTTAGTACGTGGAATGTACTGTATGTAAAACGAGCTAAGGTAAATAGTATATATAAGTATAACATCAACTCACCGATCATAAATCCTCACTCAGAGTAAAGGACAGAATTCTATCACCTCGCTATCCATCAAGACATCATATAATCACATCAACGTCAGAGTACTATCACAGAGAAAACTATCTGGGAGTTTCTGTACCGACAATCACCACTTATGAGATGGTAGTGATACAATGAAGAGATGTCATTGCCACATCCGTCCAGTACCTTGCCGGGATAAAGGACGAGTCTGTCGGGGATCTCAAAGAAGTCTGTCAAGTTCTCTGTGGGACAAAAGAAAACATCCGCTTTCATGGTCCAATCCTCTCCTACGCTAGCCATATAGTTAATGAGTGCGAGTGAGACTCACTCTTACCCATTTCGATGCTAATACTCATCCCAGGACTCAATATGCTCATAAGTCTATCAAGATCAGACTGCTACATAGCCCAACCCCCCTCTCAAGTAGGGTCCTCATCCCATCTATCATTCTATCGACTCAAGAAAGAATTTTTTTTCCTTCAACTCTATCTCAATCCCATCTAAAGCTCAAGGATATTAACTTTATCTACTTCAACCATCACAACACTCACCTCAGTACTCAGACCATAACAATCAACTCATCCATGAACAATCAAGGCTCTAGACATCACCCTAAGTTCATTATTCCAGTCTTTAACTGAGAATTTATAGGAGTAATTGCATAATCACAACATAAATATATGTAGTCAGTTCATTAAAACATGATGATGATCAATTTTACATAATAATATAATATTTAGAAATAAATTTCAAGAAAATCATCCAAGAATCACTATTCAAGTCTCATTAACTATTAACCATCAACCTAATCTATGCATTGGGACACATGAAACAACAATTCCATGTTCTGGGTAGCCTTTACATACCTGGGATGAAGATTGTATGAATCTTCAACAAGAATTGGACTCGAACTTGCAATCCCTTAGGCTTTCTTGCCTCTTCTCTCAGAACTTCTTTGCATAAAAGTTTAATAAGAATGAGTTTTTGAAACCCTTAATCAACCTAAACCGACTTTAGAAACATGTCCAGGACTTAGGATAGGATGGGGAATGACCGAAAGACCCTTCCCAAATTAAAAGAAAAAATTTCACCTGGAAATAGCCCAGTCCGCGATGCGGATTGGGCGCACACATATGTAATTTTTGACTAAAAATTTTAAAACGTGTGGAAAAACTATTTTTCGAAAATTACACATAAATCGCATTCAGCAAATGCATTTATGTGTAATTTTCGTAAATTGTAATTCTCGTCGAAATTTCTAAAAGAATAAAAGTGCTTCTCCGCGGCACTTCTACATTATGCCAGGGGCACGGATTTGCTATTGTTTTGGACAAAAATTGAAATTTTAATTTTCGACCCGCTTGCTCTTAAATCGGGTGGAGACCATTTTCTAACTCGATTTTCCATGTTGATCATAAATCCGGTCTCGAATTTCTCATCAGAGATTTGGAAGATGCATTGTGCGCACGAAAAATTTTAGGGGCATTTCAATAATTTACGGGGTGTTACATCATCTCCCCCTTGGGATCATTCATTCTCGAATAAAGAGTAAAAGTAGAATGAAAGCACGAATATACTCAGAATTCATCATAACATGCACATCTATCATTCAATCTTTCGATCCTATCTCAATCAACAATCGACTCTATTCGGACTCAAGAGTGGACAATCGACTCAAGAAAAGACAATCAATTTAGTTAAAGGTAAAGAAATTTTCTTAAACATTCTCATCATTAGGTACGAGTATTGGCCAAGTCTCTTGTCAATACACAATCAATCAATCTGGATAGTCACAAGTCACTTAGAATGGGCAAATCGGTTCAGATCAGAAGTAGAGATACTCTTTTAGAACTTTCACCATCAAGCAAGAAATAAATCAAAAAATAGATTTTTGTTCAAGAATGATTTATGGCTACACAAACTGTTGAGAACAAATGGAACGACGAACCTAATCAATTCGAATCGCTTATACACTTCGATAATCAGTCCTTCGAACTCAAGAAGGAAGCCATCAACTCTAATGGAGAACGGGATCATCGACACATAAAACTCTATGTTCAACTCCTAAGCATAGCACCTCGTCTCAATTGCGCTCCTTTTCATGACACTCTACTCTATCAACTCAAGCTTATAGCTCTTACTTAAATTTCCATCTATCCACCTCCACTTTTTCCATTCAAACCTACTTTTAAGCCTCAAGGTGTTATTCATAAGATGATCATATTCCTACAACGCTAATCCTCAATACTCAGCTCTAAACTTCCACTTGGGCTTCCATCAAAAGATCATTAGTCCTCTTCACTACTTCAGTACTCTTACTTGAATCCCTTATCACAAAGTCTTCAATAGTCTATCATCAACAATTTACATAATAACAACCACACATTCAAGCCTATCGCTCTAACCACTTCAACTATGTCTTAGAATCTTCAAGCCTACTTAACACTTCTACCTCCACCATTCAGTGACCTCTCACTCAAAGTCACCCCCACATGCTCTTACCTATCTATTGCACATTATAGAGTTTTATCTCTCTCCTTCTCCCTCTCTCTCTCTCTCTCCCTATCTCTATCCCTACATGACACTGGCTTAACACTAACATCACAACAATGCTACATTGACTCCTCCTTGTCTACCCCCACTCCAGTCTAATACTATCAACACCATAATTTGGACCTCGAGGAACTCATCATCTCCTTCTTCGGCGAAACCTCAAATCATTACCTCTCCATGCAAGCTCAACATGAATATAATCAAGAACTTAAATACTTAGATACTTGAATACTCATTCTCAAGAATAGACTTAGAACACAATATCTAAAGTTTAAACTTTACCCCAAATATCATTATCAGGCATGAATACTATCAAGCACTGGCATACTCAGGTACACAGAGGCTCAAAAGGAACATCAACTCAAGGATAGGAACTCAACTCCCTTATCACAATTCAGAAGTAAGCACTGTTAGACCCCGTATTTCTTTAAATTAAGGATAGTTACACAATTGGAAAATTTCGTTGTGGATGACGTGTAAGTTGAACTTAAGTATATTCCCGGTGCATGATTAGAGTGTCAAGTGAATTTGGCGTGCATAATTAAGTTTGAG
>JAABOM020000096.1:819347-838431 GCA_011800125.2 Solanum clarkiae
TGTTATTGGGCTAGCAATGGTCATTGTGTACACTTTTGAGAGCTAATTGTTTCAAGAATAAGATTTTATGAATATTTAAAAACTTTTTTTTAAAATAAATTACTTACATATGTTTCTCACGACTCTACTTGTGCCGTACATAATAGTAATATCCTTCACCGGTTCCCGGGCCGGTTGCTATCGTGCATATATATATATATATGTATGTATATATGTATATTATCCGAAGTTGATTGGCTACGGCGGACTCGATTTTGCCCAGTGGTCGAGATTTGCTTAGACGGTGTTATGATGTGACTGGTGCCTCATGTTATATATGATATATGGGTGCAGTGGTCTTCCCTGGCCAATGTGAGTGCAGTGGGCTTCCCTGGATCACCCGACCATGTTCATGATGTGTGATGGAGATTTCAGGTATTTAAACTTCCGGTGTTATGCTGTGGTATGGCGCGAGTCTAGAGGTCGCCATCATTCCCGTCCGACATGCTTGGCTTTCATGTGTTTTAAAAAGATTTTTTATTCGATACTTGTTGCAGGTTTGATTTATGTATGTTTACCCATTTCCTTCGGTTTATGAATTCTATCGGTACTGTGTACTTCCTGTTTACATATTCGGTACGTCTTTCGTACTGACCCCTTCCTTCGAGGGGGGCTGCGTTCATGCCCACAGGTACCGATGAGCAGGTGCGAGAACCTCTTGCCTGGGATCTCCAGTGTCAGCTGCAGTGCACCTTTTTGTTTCGGGAGCCAACTATTGGTAGCTTCTCATGTTCATACGTTCTGTAATTGTGTCCTGTATATGCACGTACTGTTCAACATAGATGTCTAGAGGTCTGTGGATACTAGTGGGTAATGGGTATATGAGAGATACTTGAGTACATGGCTCATTGTATGATTTTGGCACTTGATTAGGCGGCGAAACCGCATTATTTTATGTATGATGTGATTATTAGGCGGCAGGACTGCAGCGGAGACCTTGTCGGCCCGCAATTATATATATGTATAAAGATATATGTAATTGTATTATTGTCGGGGATGTTGCTGGACTTATTTTGCAGGTGATGTTATTTTGCAGGTGATGTTAGTTAATTACGGCAGGTTTTCAGGTCGGATAAATTGAAAAATTCGGGTTAGTATGTGTCTAAGTGCCCCTATCGGGCACTAGTCACGACCCTAGGTTGGGATGTAACAAGCACTCTCTCCCATCACCCATAACTCATCTACTATCCTCAACAATACTTCTATCAAGGCTGGAAAGCTGGATTACTAAAAGGGCTTGGAACGGAGATCATTAGTATAATTCAATTGAGAAATCTTATCTGAGGAAATTCGTAAAAAGGTACAATCTCTTCCGTCTGTAAAGACTCATTTGGAGTTCACAGAACTATAGTGATACGAAACTCGGGTTGCATCTCATTTAACATAGGAGTGGAAGCTCTCAGATCAATGGGGTAAGATCAAAATTGATGAATGACTTCATTGCTTTTCATCCTCCCAACTCGAATAATAATGAATAAGTGGTATATGAGACTAGGCCACCGGCGTGGCAGTCACTTACCAAACAGGAAGAGAGTTATCACCTCAATGGAAGAATAAGGAATGTCAGATATGGAAAAACTGATGTCTCATCTCGGTCAGCCCATCACTATTAAACTCAAGATCTACTTCGGTCTAACACTTCGTCATCTCCCCCTTAGCTCTCAAGGTCCTTTTTCTAAGTTTGGGAATTGATACTCTGTACTAGGCTATTAACGCATACCTCCATTTGGTCAAGGGATTACCACCCACAAGGATACCTTAACTCTTCTGTTATGCTATAGTCACATATATGTAACTAACCACTCAGACTCCTCCCAATAATATCACTCTTAGCTCCTCTCCTGCCTCTACGAAAATCTCTCCATATTTACTATTCTTATAGCATACATAACTACTTCTCATACTCTTACAGTCTCACCTCTTCTTTTGCTTGCTAAAACTCACCTTTTATACTCTGATGAACCCATCTGTATAAGACTTAGACTATAACAGAAGACTCCTCATCATCTATCCATAAACCCCCAATCAACCTAGCTGGTCGAGATGACATGGAACACCTACCTCAACTTACTTCACACTAACTTGAGGGTATCATCTAGATTCCTATAGCAGTCATAACTTAGAGCTTCACACATCTTTGCACAATCCTAGATACATATCTCAAGTCTCTTCTTATCCATCGAGTTGTCCTTGCTTCACTAGTCTTATCTAAGGGCACTTGTACCTTATCTATGGCTTCACTTTCCTTACAATTTAGCATCGTCATATACTATGGTAAGTCTCTTAGAGAAATTCTGCGATTAAGGCTATCACTCTCATGATACTACCTCTTCTTTTGTACTACTCCTCATAATTCAAGCTTAGGGTCTAGTACTAACCTGTACACCTATCACACACCTCTTTAACACTAACTTACAACTACTGGAGAAATATTTGGGGAACATAATCTTACTAAAATCTCGTAGCAAGAAATCAATCAATACATTCCCTCTTCACCACTTACGTACCACTCACCCACTTACTATACCTCCTTACTTGGCTAAGCTTATAACTCTATAAATCTCATGAACTCTCTCACACAATCATAAGCCTAACTTAATCTATTCTATTACATTAAAAGCACTATTCCCCCTATTCAAGATTCACACCTCACCTTCAATAGAATGCATACTACAACAAATCCGCATACACTTCCTTCTAGTTTTTTTTTGGTGGGCATGCTCCAACACATTTTGACACTAACTCTCCCTTTCTCTATACCTCATCTCATCATGACATGACAATCATAGGATAGTTTCGACTCTCTCATCAAGCTTATGACCATCAACTCATCCCTTTACTAGTTACCTATTGGATGCATGTATCTATCTATAAGCCTCAATTAATCACCACTCTCCTTAGGCAGTCTCCTCCTCTCCCTCATTATCTTTCTATCTCAGGGGTAACAACTCTACTTAAGGTTTTTACAAGACCTCAGATCTCACTCCTAGTTGGCAACATTACCATGCTTGGAAATATAAAACTCTTCTATCATGTATAACATCAAAAGCAAATAAAGATTCAACTTATACCTGTCACAACCTCGCGGAGTGTTTCTATGAGCTAGGCAACTATTGTGGCACATAACTGGTCTGTAGCCTTACTCACGCTAAGGCTAATGGCATAGATCTAGCGGGTTGGTGTAACACCCGATAAAATTACCAAAATACTCCTAGAATAGAGACGTACACGTAATGCATTTTCCCAATCTATGATGGAAAATCTAAGATCGAATTTGTGATTAGCGCAAAAAATCGAGTTAGAAAATGGTCTCGACCCAATTTAAGAGCAACCGAGTCAAAAATTTATTTTCATAACAATTGACTAAAACAGTGAGAGTACGCGACAGGCCCACGATGCGAACCTATCGCGGACCCAAAAATAGTGAGGGTACGCAATGGCTCCACTATGCGGACAGAACGCATCCACACTTATACATTTTCTTAAATTTTCGACGGAATTAATTTTCAAAAATCACAGATGCGCGACAGGTCCACGTCGTGGACTTGTCATTCAGACTTGCTCCATCAAGTTTAAAATTTTATTCTTTGGAGGGGCATTCTGGACTTTTTTTCACTTCTTTTAAATGTGAATCACAACCCATCTAGGTCATTTTGATGATCATGTAGGGTCAAAACCCCCATTCTAGGTCCTTCTTTATTATACTTGAAAGATAGGGCTTGAGGGAGAAAAAAGAAGAACGCAAGATTGGCGAATTCTTGATGGTTGAATTGGAAAGCTTTGATCCCTAGTATGTAAGGCTGAACGAAAAATGAGCTTGTCCTCTTATATGTCCCATAGGTAGTCTTAGATGGTTGATTGAAGATTCTTGAGTCAATATGCATGATTTCTTAAATATTTCCTTGAAAATTAGATTATTTACATCTATTTTCATATGTTGATAATCATCATAAACTTGTTTACTTGAATTGCATGTTTTACTTAAAGTATTGCATAACCCTATTTATGATTTCTTAAAGATTGAATGAAAGAAGATAGGATTGAGTCTAGAGCCTTGATTGGGAATGTGATTTGGGATTGTGATTGAGAGTGAGATGTGAGAATGATGATGAGTTAATAGAACTTAATAGTCTTTGAGCTTGTATAGATGAACTCTAACGATTCTATTTGATTGTTCCCTAATAATTGTTCTAAGCTTTAAGCTATTGATTGAGATGTTAATTGATGAGATGATTAGAGTCTCTATGAGATTGATTGAAAGATTGTGCCTCCATGAGGCTGATTGAGATCATTGGATTGAGATAGTTTGATTGGATAGATTGTTTTATGAACATTGAGTCATGGGAGGAGTATCGAGCACCGAAAGAGTAAGAGTTAGTCCAACTCGTACTCGTCAAACTACGTAGCCAAACGTAGGTGAGAATCCGGAGCATCACTTCATATTATCTTGAGGCCCCCTCTGATTAGAAGCCCTAAAATCAATAGAGGACTTATATATTGGCTGACTCAATTTGAACTAGTCCATGTGGTTTCGATTCGTTCTTTACCTGGAAAGTACGGGATGGTTGTGGCAACATCAACATAATTACTGTACGATTACTGGCTCATAAGTGATTATTGTCGATAAGAGAAACTCTCAGAAAGTTCTTACCTTGAGCACTCTGAGTCTAGACATGATGAAATAAGATGTGATGTGATGAGATGACTTGAGATGAGTCCTTCTAAGATGAGTCTGATTTGATTGATGGGTTGATGGATCATTTGTCTACTCTTTATTCTTGCTTTAGATAGACATTTCACATGTTGATTGATTTCTATATTGTGTTGTTATTGCTTTTACTATTAATCTACCTGTTTTGGTTTCACTCAGTTATTTTATATACCAGTACATTCTAAGTACTGACGTCCCATTTTGGACTGCATCGTATTATGATGTCGATACGCAGGATAGAGGTCATCAGCAAGCGAATCGTTGAGGACCTTCGAGTGTTCAGTGGATTGGTGAGCCTCCCCTATTTCGGAGGATTCATCCTATTATTTCTCATTATGCTTTAGAGTTTAAAACTGCTTATTTTTTTATTTTGATTGGGGTAGCCATGGGTCTGTCATTGACACCGCATAACAGTGATAGTGGCTTCATAGACTAGAGTCAAACATTGATGTTGGAACTTGTGAGCTAGTTTCTTTCCACTAGCATTTATTTATTATTACTATTGAGACTAAGATGTTCCTATTTATTCTCATTTATCTTCCACTGATTAGTAATATTGTTGAGTGAATGAACGTGATGAGGCCAAGTGATTCGCTTGGGGACTAACAGTAATCTCTAGGTGCCGGCCACGTCTTGGGTCCCTTCCCGGGGAGTGACAAACTTGGTACCAGAGCACGAGTTCAAGTTTCCTAGGGAGTCTATGAAGCCGTGTCTAGTAGAGGCTTGTTTATAGGTGTGTTGTCGACCACACTTGATAAACAGGAGGCTATAGGACATTAGGAATTATTTTCCTTCATTCATGTTCTAAATTGTGCTGTAGAGTTATACTCTTTGAAAGTTCTATTCTAATTTGTGCTTTGCGCGTTGCAGAATTGTGATCATGCCTCATAGAAGAGCCGTCAGAGGTAGAGGATGTCCTGCCAGATAGAATGTCAATCCACTTGAGCTTCAAGGAAATGAGGCACCTGTGGATCAAACTGTCCCTGTTGTGCCACCCTCGCAAGATGAGGTCTCCAATGCTGAGCTTCGCCGGGCTATCCAAACTCTAGCCTAGGCAGTCACAACACTTACTGTGAGACCAGGAGTGGCCCGACAGGATGCCCATGACACTTCTAGAGTCTGGGAATTCTTGAGGATGAATCCGCCTGAGTTCACAGGATCTGCATCCACTGAGGATCCTAAGAACTATGTGGAGGAACTTTATAAAGTGTTCCAAGTGATGCATGTGGCTGATGTTGAGAGAGTGGAGTTGGCTGCTTATCAACTGAAGAGGGTAGCTAGACTGCGCTATGACCAGTGGAAGAAGGGTGGAGGGGAGCATGCCCCCGTGATGACTTGGGCTTTGTTCGAGGAAGCTCTCTTGGGGCGTCTCTTTATGGGGGAGAGGAGAGAGACGAAGGTGAGGGAGTTCTTGAACTTGAAACAAGGCTCTATGACTGTACAAGAGTATGGGCTGAAGTTCACACAATTATCCTAGTATGCTCCGGATATGGTTGCCGACATAAGGGGAAGGATGAGTATGTACGTTGGTGGGTTGAATAGAGGGCCGAAGAGAGATGGGAGGGAAGTATGCTTGTGAATGACATAGATATTGGGAGATTGATGACTTTCATGCAACAACTTGATGAAGAGAGGCAACATGGTAGAGAAGTGTTTAGAAGCAAGAAAGCTAAGACATTTGGCCATGAGGTTGGGAGGAAAGGCAAAGGAAATCGATTCCCAGCACCATCATCTGTTAATGCACCTGCACCTAGAGTCAGAAGTGATCAGAAGTCCTATAATGTTAGAGCCCGTGAGTCCCAGTCCCAAGCTAGTGTGGCTCAAGGTTCATTGGGTAAGCTAGCATGTGGCAAGTGTGGTAAACTGCACTTGGGGAGATGTCCTGAGGGGAATGATGTATGCTACAAGTGTGGCCAAGCGAGTCACTACCAGATAGATTATCCAAAGTGGGTTGACCGGGCTCAATCTTCTACACCAGCCCCGCCGGCGAAGGGGTATCAGAGAGATACCACTTCAGGCACAAGCGGAGCTGCAAATCGTTTGTATGCCATGGGCAGTCGACATAATCAAGAGAACTCCCCAGATGTTGTGATGGGTATGATTCGAGTCTTTTCTATTGATTATTATGTGTTGATGGATCCTGATGCCACATTATCTTTTGTAAGTCCTTAAGTGGCCAGTAGATTTAATAGAACCCCCGAGAGTCTTCTTGAACCCATTGATCTTTCTACTCCTGTGGGTGAGTCTCTTCGGGCTGAGAGAGCCTATAGAACTTTCGTAATGTCCATCCATCATAGGGATACTACTATTGATCTGATTGAGTTAGATATGACCGATTTTGATTTGATCTTTGGCATTGATTGGCATCACGCATGTTATGCCTCTGTTGATTGTAGAGCCCGAACCGTTAGATTCCAATTTCCAAATAAACCGGTTCTAGAGTGGAAGGGTGATTCTGTAGCACCTAAAAAACATTTATCTTATACCTTAGAGCCAGAAGATGATTGCTAAGGGGTATATTTACCATCTTGTGAGAGTTAGATTTGATGATGTTGAGTCTCCAACTCTTGAGTCAGTTCAATTGTGAATGAGTTTCCAGAAGTATTTCCTGAGGATATGCATGGAGTCCCTCATGGTAGGGAGATTAATTTGGGGATTGATGTTCTTCCTGATACCCAGCCTATCTCAATTCCACCTTATAGGATGGCCCCCGCTAAACTGAAAGGATTGAAGGAACAGTTGAAAGATGTGTTAGAGAAGGGCTTTATAAGGCCGAGTGTTTCTCCATGGGGTGCACCTTTCCTATTCGTCTGAAATAAAGATAGGTCTCTCAGAATGTATATTGACTATAGGCAACTGAACAAGGTCATCATAAAGAACAAGTATCTTCTCCCAAGGATGGACGCTTTATTTGACCAACTTCAGGGTGCCTCTTGTTTTTCAAAGATAGACCTCTGATCTGGTTACCATAAATTGAAAGTGAGAGAATGTGACGTTCCAAAGATAGCCTGAAGGACTAAATATGGCCATTTTGAGTTCTTGGTCATGTTCTTTGGGTTGACTAATGCACCTGCAGCCTTTACGGATTTGATGAATAGGGTGTTCCGATAGTATCTGGATATGTTTGTTGTTGTGTTTATTGATGATATTTTGGTGTAGTCAAGAGATGAAGAGGAACATGCAAAACACCTCAGAATCGTCTTTCAAACCATTAAAGACTATGATTTGTATGCGAAGTTTTTGAAATGTAAATTTTGGCTTAAATCTGTGGCTTTCCTAGGCCATATTATCTCTGGTGATAGTATTCAAGTAGATGTTCAAAAGATTGAAGTGATCAAGAACTGGCCCAGACCAACCTCTCCAACTGACATAACGAGTTTCTTGGGGTTGGCAGGCTACTACCACCGATTTGTTGAGGGATTTTCTTCCTTATCCACACTATTGACAAAGTTGACTCAGAAGAAGATCAAGTTTCAGTGGTTCGATGAGTGCGAGAAGAGTTTTCAAGAGTTAAAGACTAGACTGACCATTGCACCAGTCCTAACCTTGCCCGATGGAACAGAAGATTTTGTAATCTACTGCAATGCTTCGAGAGTTGGATTGGAATATGTCTTGATGAAGAGAGGGAAGGTGATAGCCTATGCTTCCAGGCAACTTAAGATTCATTAAAGGAATTATCCAACCCATAATCTTGAGTTGGCAGTGGTGGTGTTCGCACTCAAAATCTGGCGCCACTACTTGTATGGAGTACATGTGGATGTGTTCACTGACCACAAGAGCTTGCAGTACATCTTCAGTCAGAGAGAGCTCAACTTGCGACAGAGAAGATGGTTAGAGTTGCTTAAGGATTATGACATGAGCATTCTCCACCATCCAGGTAAAGCTAACGTTGTTGCTGATGCTCTTAGCAGGTTGTCCATGGGTAGCACGGCCCATGTGGAGGTAGGAAAGAAAGAGCTAGCTAAAGAAGTACATCGGTTAGCTCGATGAGGAATCCAACTTGAGGAGAATGATGAGGGAGGAGTTAATATCCAGAATGGGTCAGTTTCATCCTTGGTGGCAGAGGTAAAGGAAAAGCAAGACTGAGATCCTGTCCTACTCCAATTGAAGGAGGTCGTTCAGAAACAGAAAGTGATACTCTTCTCTAAAAGGGGAGATGGGGTGTTAAGGTACCAAAGTAGATTGTGCATCCCAGATGTTGATGGTATACGAGATAGAGTCATGATGAAAGCTCATAATACTAGGTATTCCATTCATCCTGGCTCTACCAAAATGTACCACGACTTGGGAGAAGTCTATTGATGGAGTGGAATGAAGCGGGGTATTGCTGAATTTGTTTCCAAGTGCCCGAACTGTCAGCAAGTGAAAGTTGAGCACCAAAGGCCAAGTGGATTAGCTTAAAACTTTGAAATTCCAGCGTAGAAGTGGGAGATGATCAATATGGACTTTATTACTGGTCTACCGAGATCTCAAAAGGAACATGATTCGATATGGGTGATTGTGGATAGGATGACTAAGTATTGTGGATGGGATGACTAAGTCGGCCTACTTATTAGCAGTTAAGATAACTAACACTACGGAGGAGTACACCTAGATGTACATCCAAGAGATTGTGAGGTTGTATGGAGTTCCCTTGTCCATCATCTCGAATAGAGGAGCTCAATTCACCTCCCAATTTTGGAGATCATTTTAGAAAGGATTGGGTACAAAGGTGAATCTGAGTATAGCTTTCCATCCATAGACCGATAGTTAGGCAGAGCGTACAATTCAGATGTTAGAAGATATGTTGGGAGCCTGCATCCTTGATTTCAAGGGAAATTGGGATGAGCACCTAACGTTGATTGAGTTGCGTATAACATTAGTTATCATGCAAGTATTCAGATGGCTCCCTATGAAGCTTTATATGGGAGAAGATGTAGATCACCAATTGGATAGTTCAAGGTTGGAGAAGCGGAGTTGATTGGGCCTGACTTTGTCCATCAAGCAATAGAGAAGGTTAAGATCATTCGAGAGCGATTGAAGATTGCGCAAAGTTGCCAGAAATCCTACACCAATGTGAGGAGGAGAGATTTGGAGTTCGAAGTAGATGACTGGGTGTATTTGAAAGTGTCACCTATGAAAGGTGTCATGAGATTCAGGAAGAAGGGTAAATTGAGTCCATGTTACATTGGATCCTATCAGATTGTAAAGAGGATTGGGAAGGTTGCCTATGAATTAGAGTTGTCTTCTAAGTTAGATGGTATTCATCCGGTGTTTGATGTGTCGATGTTGAAGAAATGCTTGGGAGATCCTAACTTGGTAATCCCTGTGGAGAGCATAGAAGTGAAGGATAGTTTGACCTACGAAGAAGTTCTGGTCCAAATCCTTGATCGTCAGATTCGCAGATTGAGAACCAAAGAGATAGCCTCAGTCAAAGTTCTGTGGAGGAATCAATTCGTTGAGAAGGCCACATGGGAAGCTGAGGAAGAGATAAAACCAAAATATATGCATCTATTCATGCCAATGGATGAGAATGTTGAAGGTAAATTCCTTACCCTTGACCAAATTGATTGTCTTTTCTTGTTGATTGTCTATTCGTGAGTCTAAATAGAGATTGCTAATAGAAATGAGAAGTTGAAAGATAGACTGATAGATTGAATGTTGAGAAGAGTTTCGAGTCTATTCATGCCTTGATATCCACCCTTATTCATCATTCGAGGATGAATGATCCCAAGGGGGAGATGATGTAATGTCTGATAAAATTACCAAAATACCCCTAGAACGGAGACGTTCGCGTAACGCATCTTCCCAAGCTCAGATATAAAATCTAAGATCGGATTTGCGATCAGCGCGAAAAGTTGAGTCAGAAAATGGTCTCAACCTGAATTAAGAGCAATCGAGTCAAAAATTTATTTTCACAAAAATTGACCAAAACAGTGAGGGTACGCGACAGGCCCGCGACGTGGACCTATTGTGGACCCAAAAATAGTGAGGGCACTTGACAGCTACGCGATGCGGACCCAACGCGCAGCTACACTTATACTTTTTCTCAAATTTTTGACAGGATTAATTTCCAAAAATCACAGATACGCGACAGGTCCACATCGCGGACCTGTCATTCCGACTTGCTCCATCAAGTTTAAAAATTTTACTTTTTGGAGGGGCATTCTAGACTTTTTCCCACCTCTTTTGAATGTGAAATACTACCCATCTAGGTCATTTTGATGATCAAGTAGGGTCAAAATCCCCATTCTAAGTCCTTCATTATACTTGAAAGATAGGGCTTAAGAGAAAAGAAAGAAGAACACAAGATTGGGGAATTCTTGACGGTTGAGTTGGAGAGCTTTGATCCCAGGTATGTAAGGCTAAATGAAAACATGAGCTTATCCTCTGATGTTCCCCATAGGTGGTCTTAGATGGTTGATTGAAGGTTCTTGAGTCAATATGCATGATTTCTTAAATATTTCCTTGAAAACTAGATTATTTACATGTATTTTCATATGTTGATGATCATCATAAACTTATTTACTTGAATTGAATGTATTACTTGAAGTACTGCATAACCCTATTTATGATTTCTTAAAGATTGCATGAAAGAAGATAGGATTGAGTTTAGAGCCTTGATTGGGAATGTGATTTGGGATTGTGATTGAGAGTAAGACGTGATAATGATGATGAGTTGATAGAACTTGATAGTCCTTAAGTCTCCATAAATGAACTCTAACGATTCGTCTATTTGATTATTTCCTAATGATTGTTCTAAGCTTTTAGCTATTGATTGAGATGTTGATTGATGAGATGATTAGAGTCTATATGAGACTGATTGAAAGATTGTGCCTCCATGAGGCTGATTGAGATGATTGGATTAAGATAGTTTGATTGGATGGATTGTTTTATGAACATTGAGTCATGGGAGGAGTATCGAGGACCGAAAGAGTAAGAGTTACTCCAACTCGCACTCATCAAACTATGTAGTCAAACGTAGGAAAGGATGCGAACCATCACATCATATTATGTTGAGGTCCCCTCTGATTAGAAGTCGCTGAAATCAATAGAGGACTTATAGATTGGCTGACTCCATTTGGACAAGTCCATGTGGTTTCGATTCGTTCTTTACCTGGCAAGTAAGGGACGGCTGTGGTAACATCAGTGTGATTGTTATACGATCACTGGCTCATAAGTAATTATTATCGGATAAGAGAAACTCCCAGAAAGTTCCTACCTTGAGCACTCTGAGTCTACACGTGATGAGATGAGATGTGATGTGATGAGATGACTTGAGATGAGTCCTTCTGAGATGAGTCTGATTTGATTGATTTGTCTACTCTTTATTCTTGCTTTTGATAAATATTTGACATATTGATTGATTTCTATATTGAGTTGTTATTGCTTTTGCTATTAATCTACCTGTTTCGATTTCACTCAGCTATTTTACATACCAGTACATTCCAAGTACTGACATCTCCTTTTAGACTGCATCATATTATGATATAGATACGTAGGATAGAGGTCTACAGCAGGCGAATTGTTGAGGACCTTCGAGTGTTCAGCAGATTGGTGAGTCTCCCCTACTTCGAAGGTTTCGTCCCATTATTTGGGCTTGGTTAGCCCACTTCGGACAATCCCTCTAAAAGTGACCCTTTTGTCCATACTTGAAGCAGTCGTTGGTGCCCAATCAACACCGCCCCAAAAGAAGTCTGCCACACCTTCTACATGGCGGCTTTCCTTTACGGCTTTGGGCTACACTTTCTCGGGATGAAGGGTTTTGAATCTTGAAGGGTTGATTTCTCCTCTTCCTCAGATTATAACTACTATTCGACATGGGTGCAGTCACCGATAATGGCATATACTTCCAAGGTCTCTGCAAATGGTGGTACCTACTCCCCTCCTCACCCCAAGCTTCCTCCATCTCACTCTCCTTGTCCTTTTCTTCCCATCGATTATGCACAACAGCTTGAGTAGTAGGCTCAAGCTTCTCGGTGCTGATGATATCTTCCAAATCCACGGTGCGGTTAGAAGACATAGTCTGCAACGTGTAAAGGATAATTTTAGAAAATAACTCTTATTGACGTTGACTCTATCGCACGGACTTAGAATATGAAAGAAGGGGAACAATTCCTAAATGTCCTGTAGCTTCCAAATTATGGATGTAGAGCTCTTCACACCAATAATAAGGACTCTACTTGACACGGCTTCAAAGACTCCCTAGGACTCTTGAGCTCGTGCTCTGATACCAAGTTTGTCACGCCCCAGGAGGGTACCCTAGAGTAACTGGCACTCGGAGACTATTGCTAGCCCCCAAGCGAACCACCTAGTCTCATTGCATTCATTCCATCAACTCATAACCAGAAGATATAAGAAAATAATAAACTAACAGTAGGCTATCACAATCACTATCATAAGGAATACAAAATAAGCAATTCAATAGAAGTAAGAAGTGGGAAAATAGTCATCCTGATATCAACTATCAACTGTCTATGTCTATGAAGCCTCTATGACTAACCTCTAAGAAGGTACCATGAAAGGCCATGGCTACCACAGTCTAATGAAATAAATCTAGAATAAATAAAAAGAAGATAACATGTCCCCCGAAAACAAGGAAGGACTTACCAAGTCTCTATCAAAATTCGTGAACCTCAATGATTGGGCTGCTAAAGTCCTCTATCTACAGAATCTGCATCATAAAACGATGCAGTGCCAAAGGGGCGTTAGTACGTAGAATATACTGTATGTAAAATAGGCTAAGGTAAACAGTATATGTAAGTATAACATCAACTTATCGATCACTCATCCTCACTCAGAGTAAAGGACAGAATTCTATCACCTTGTTATCCATCAAGACATCATACAATCACATCAACGTCAGAGTACTATCACAGGAAAACCTATCTGGGAGTTTCTATAACTGACAATCACCACCTATGAGATGGTAGTGATACAACGAAGAGATGTCGTTTCCACATCCGTCCAGTACCTTCCCAGGATAAAGGATGAGTCTATCGAAGATCCCAAAGAAGTCTGTCAAGTCCTCTGCGGGACAAAAGGAAACATCTGCTTTCACGGTCCAATCCTCTCCTACGCTGGCCACATAGTTAATGAGTTTGAGTGGGACTGACTCTTACCCATTTCAGTGCTAATACTTCTCCCAGGACTCAATATGCTCATAAGTCTATCAAGGTCAGACTGCTACACAGCCCAACCCCCTTCTCAAGTAGGGTCCTCACCCCATCTATCATTCTATCGACTCAAGAAAGAATTTTTTTTTCCTTCAACTCTATCTCAATCCCATCTAAAGCTCAATGATATTAAATTCATCTACTTCAACCATCACAACACTCACCTTAGGACTCAGACCACAGCAATCAATACATCCATGAACAATCAAAGCTCTAGACATCACCCTAAGTTCATTATTCCAGTCTTTAATAGAGTATTTATAGGGGTAATTGCATAATCACAACAGAAGTACATGTAATCAGATCATTAAAACATGATGATCATTAATTTTACATAATAATATAATATTTAGATATAAATTTCAAGAAAATCATCCAAGAATCACAATTCAAGTCTCATTAACTATTAACTATCAACCTAATCTATATATTGGAGCACATGAAAGAACAATTCCATGTTTTGGGTAGCCTTTACATACCTGGGATGAAGATTATATGAATCTTCAACAAGAATTGAACTCGAACTTGCAATCCCTAGGCTTTCTTGCCTCCTCTCTCAAAACTTCTTTACGTAAAAGTTTAAGAAAAATGGGTTTTTGAAATCCTTAATCAACCTAAAACGACCTTAAAAACATGTTTTAGGACTTAGGATAGGATGGGAATAACCAAAAGGCTCTTCCCAAATTAAAAAAAAAAATTCACCTCAAAACCGTAGACTGGGCGCGCATATATGTAATTTTTGACTAAAAATTTTAAAACGCATGGAAAAACTATTTTCCAGGAAATTACATATAAATCGCATTCAACAAATGCGTTTTATGTGTAATTTTCATAAATTGTAATTCCCATCAAAATTTCTAATAAAATACAAGTGCATCTCCACGCCCCTTCCGCGTTGTGCCAGGGGCGTGGATTTGCTACTATTTTGGGCAAAAATTGAAATTTTATTTTTCGACCCGGTTGCTCTTAAATTGGGTGGAGATCATTTTCTGACTCAATTTTTCGCACTGATCGTAAATCCGATCTCGGATTTCTCATCGGAGCTTTAGAAGACGCATTGTACACATGATACATTTTAGGAGCGTTTCGGTAATTTTATGGGGTGTTACAATCATGGTACCTTTCTAGACTGTAGAGGTAGAGGCTTCATAGACTAGAAGATGATGACTTGATATTGTGATCTTTCTTTCCTTGAATTGAATTTCATTAAATCTACTATTATATTATAGATGTTGAGACTGACCTTGTTGGCCTACAACTCTTATTTATTGAGTTAGAGTAAGTTGAGTTGCTCATCCTTATGTTTCCATTATCTTAATGTCTTCAGCTGGATTGTGTGATTGAATGACTATCATAAGGCCAAGTGGTTCGCTTGGGGACTAGCAATAGTCTCTGAGTGTCGACCACGTCTAGGGTACCTTCCCAAGGCGTAATATAGTGCTCCCTCAATACAATAGTTGGACAAACCCTAACGAGGATAGAGGTGTATGTGACACACATAAATGATGGTGAAATAATAAGGATGAGAATATAAAAAGGACTGTCAGAAATCTAAGTCGGCAAGCTTCTAAAGAAAGTGCACAACAAAAACTTTTAAGGATAGTTTAAAAACATTCCAAAGTTTTCTTATAATATTTCATAAATTTTGTTCCCAATCAAACTATGTCACATAAGGATAGTTTAAAAACATTCCAAAGTTTTTTTATAAGATTTCATAAATTTTGTTCCCAATCAAACTATGTCACATAAATTAAGATTGGGGGAGTAATTAAAATACATGTTCTTGTTTTACCAACTTTAAAAGAAGGTTTCATCTAACAAGTCAACTTGGCAAAACACATATAAAGCAACCAATAATTAACAAATTCTTCACATGACTCATGACACAACTTGAGAAAGTCTTCAAGGCATAAAAAGTCAAAAGTAAAAAAAGCATCTCCCCTTATTTTCTTGTTGACAAATGCTCTACTACATACTTCCTTTTGTCTCTTCCAAAATCTTGCATCATACCCTTTTTCTTTGAAATTTTTCTAGTTAGAATTATAGAATATGGAAATAAAATCTCTTTTCTATTTCTTCCTAAAGATTATACAAGAGAAATTTTTATGGAGATTTAGTCTTTTTTAAAAGAAGAAATTTATTTTTACAATATCATAATTAAATTGATTGAATCAGTCAATCAGATCATTAGCGAATACAAAATAAAATATATATAATATAGGCATTTTTCACTAGTAATAACATTCTTTAGTGCTAATTGAACGTAACGTAATGACTTTTAGTTCAATAACCTCGGATAAATAAAAAATATATAAAGTATTATCTCATGTGTACTTTAATTAAGGTTCCCAACTCATCACTCATATCTTTATTTATTAAAGTGCTTTTTCATTACCTTTAGAAAAACATTAAATTGTCCACTAATATTGTTGCATGATTAAAACTTGGAATTTATTTCTTGGTCTCCCCAACATCCATCCATATTGGTTACCTTATAAGTGGCATTAAAACTTTGACTTTTCTTGGTCTAAAGGTTAAAAAACCTAACCTTAACAAGTTTATGGTACCTATAACATAAAAAATGATTATTTTCTTTAAATTATTTCTTAAAAGTATAATTGACTTAAATACGTTGATAAAATGAATTAAATTTTTTTAAAATTTATTAAATTTAACCACTAATATATTGATATTTCTCTTTATTCTTTTTTACTTACGCATCGATCAGACACTTTCTCTCTCTCCTCACGCATTTTATTCATTGTTCTTGTTTAAAATTATTTGATGTGATTTTATTACTAGTAAAACTCAGTGATGGTTAAGTTGATCGTCGGTGTTTTCTCTGATAATGAAGGTGATTGTTACAGTAGTAGTGATTGCTTTTTTTATTCAAAGTCATGAAATGAATGGTCAAATATGTATGTATATTCAATTCATGAGTTTTTGACAATTAATGACTCATAATTTTGGTGAAATTCACATGTTAAATCATTGTTGTAAAAAATATGTTGTCATTGTTGAAGCTTAAAATTTTAAAGTTTGAAAATTGTATTTCATAAATTATCTCCATTTCAAGTGGATATTATTATA
Source organism: Solanum clarkiae (assembly GCA_011800125.2). NCBI lineage: Eukaryota > Viridiplantae > Streptophyta > Magnoliopsida > Solanales > Solanaceae > Solanum > Solanum clarkiae. The sequence goes on from JAABOM020000096.1 coordinate 836,343, forward strand.
AAAGATTTGTTACGTATTGGGGAGCCTAAATATGAAATTTTAAGTGATTTGGCATAGTATTTGAAGTGCTTTTGGATGAATCGTATCTTGAATTCTCTTACAACTTCTTATAATATTTTTCAATTATTTGAATTGAACCTAATATTTTTATTAGTTCAACTAATAAGTCAACTTTACATAACATATGGATGTAAGAAGTTATTTTCATAGTATTCTTTTTTCTTTTTCTTCATTAAAATAATATATTTTACTTCAATTCTATATAGACAATAGTCCATTTGATTTGCTATTTACTACTAGTGGATAGAGATCTAAAGTCGTCCCCTATAGACCTATATGATTTATTTTGGGCATTATTGACTTAATATATATACATATTAATAAATTTTTATAAAAATTGGTTGGAATAGGTGTTGGTAAAATTTGGAGAGAGAGAAGATTGATGGATGAGAGGTCATATATCACCTCCTATAATTATACGAATTGGCTTCAATAACAAATTGTAGTTCAATTAAGATTAATGTATGTATAATCAAAGGAGATTATATATTTTATGGGGTTAATTTATCTACATAATGGATGATTGAGAATACACACATACAAACTTCTTGAAAAAATTGGTTAGTTGACTAAGAGTGATGGAGCAGGCAAGGAGAGCGACATTGCTATAGGTTTGATTCATCAATGTCGGCATCTCAGTCACAGATTGATGTTGTCATCAAAGCATCTCTTAGTTTTTATTCCACTATATTTGTAGCAGTCAGATTTCGATTACCCGATCAAATAAAAATATCTTTTTTTTCCACATGTACGTAAATGCTCAATTAGAATCAATCATAGTTAAGTATCTAAATAAAATTTAGTTGAAAACAATGAATTTGAGAAAATTGTAACGTGATGAGAACCTACTATTTATATTTAATTTGGAAGAAAGGACTACGATCCAATTAATATTTTGTACAATACATTAGCGTAAATGGACAGGCAAGAGTAGCAAGTTGAGTAAAATCATGTAAAAGTATTCAACAACTTGCCACAAGCATCTTAATTGACAAATGTTTTCTTTTGGACTTTTTGGATTTAGACTTGACAAATCCAACTTGTAACCAATTCATTGCAACCTTATAATTAATTATTTTTCAATCCTTAAATGTGATTAACAATTCTGTTTAGGTATGAAATTCAGGCACTAATTTAGAGCCAATGATGTGTCATGTATTTGAAGTCATTAGAGTAGATAGCTAAGAGTTTTGCTTGTGTAGAAGGAAAGTATGAGAGAAGCAAATATATACTAGTTAAGTAGCTAGTATAGCTATAGTTTGAATTAATTATGGTCCGTGATAAATATCTAATTTTATTTACAATTTGAGTTTTGTCTAATTCGCATGATTTATACAAATATTGTGCGCGATTATTACAAACGTGTGTGAATCAAATTGTATACTGAAATATACAAACAGTGTGAATTGTATAACAAAATATACAAACGCTATACAAAAACTGTGAATCGTATAACAAATTATATAAATGTTACGCGAATTATACAAACGCTGCTATAATTATAGTTACAAAATGTAATAACGAAACTATAGCTATGGAACATAATTAGGCTTTATATATTTGTCATTATGAAATTTACTCGTTTAATAATACATATTCTAAAAGGGCAACTTGATCTATTTGTGTTAACGAAGGGTTTGAAAAAGCTTGCATTTAAATAAGTGCAATATAGACAGTTCATCTTAATGCAAGTATCAATAGTTTTTTCGACTTAAATCCATGACTTATAAGTCACTCCAAGACAATTTTATTATTATAAGTCTTTCATAATTTTGGTAATATTTGATTGTGAGCCAATTGTCATTATAATAAATCAATTTTGAAATTATTGTACGAGCATAAAATTTTTTAATTTCAAATCAATAATAACATGACGTGTATTCTAGTCATCTCTTAGTGTCCGTTTGTACGTCATTTGTTCCTTTTATTGTTGTTGTTTTTTGTGGTGGTTTCTCTTATTATTCTTCTTATTACGATTATTATTACTATTATTATTATTATTATTATTACTATTTTATTACTATTATTT
>JAABOM020000096.1:847997-865777 GCA_011800125.2 Solanum clarkiae
GGGGGGGGGGGGGGGGGGGGGGTGGGGTAGGGGGAGGTGATTAGAAGGTGGAGAATCGAACCCTCACCGACGAGATGAGAGTTTAGTCAGCCAATCTTCCAACTGAGCTACTAAGATTTTATATCTGGTTTGAGAAGTTTTTGTGTTCTAATGGGGTTAATTATTGATAATCTAATATGTTAAGAGAAATGTTACAGGGCTAAATTCAAGATCGGTTAGCACAGATGGAGGTTATGATAGCAATTCAAGTTCCAGGGTACCACCAGCTACTAGAAGTGAAGGAGAGATATTGCAGTCTCCCAATTTGAAGAGCTTCGTTTTTTCTGATCTGAAAACAGCCACTAGGAATTTTCGTCCCGATAGTGTGCTGGGAGAAGGTGGATTTGGATCAGTTTTCAAAGGCTGGATCGATGAGAACACGTTCGCAGCTACCAAGCCTGGAACAGGCATGATCATTGCTGTGAAAAGGCTAAATCAAGAAGGTTTTCAAGGTCACAGGGAATGGCTGGTGAGTTTGTTAGGCTCTATTTGGAGATGCAAGACTCCGAGCTAGGTCATTTGCTACTAGCCTTTGCTTAAATTGTGTGCTTATATATGAAGAAATTCATTAAATATGTATAAACATTTAATTGCAAACCTAGTAACAAAGATGAATGAATAAACTTCAAATCTTGACTCGTTCCCTATTGCAGCGCCTTATAGTGATAAGACCACCTTAATTTGAGTGTCACAAGGTTGTAATGGTAGCCCGAGTTCTCATTTGTGTTGTGCTTTTATGTTTTTAGGCAGAGGTAAACTATTTGGGGCAGTTTTCTCATCCTCATCTTGTAAAGTTGATCGGCTATTGCTTGGAGGACGAACACCGGCTTTTGGTTTATGAGTTTATGCCTCGGGGCAGCTTGGAGAACCATTTGTTTAGGAGTGAGTTCTTTGCCCCTTCCATTGGTAACTTCAACTCTAAATTATGATCATTGACGCGTTTGGAGTAAAAGTGTTCGTTGTTCTGTAACAGGAGGTTCTTATTTCCAGCCTCTTTCTTGGAAACTGCGCTTGAAGGTTGCTCTAGGAGCTGCAAAGGGGCTTGCTTTTCTCCACAGTGCTGAGACAAAAGTGATATATAGAGACTTCAAAACCTCAAATATTTTGCTTGATTCAGTATGTGTCCTCTGTCAATTACGTCTTTGTGCAATTGCTTGCTTATTACGAACCAGCTGTGCTTACTTGGTGCTTTTTCTGTTGTGTCATTGTAGAACTACAACGCCAAACTCTCAGACTTTGGATTAGCCAAGGATGGGCCAACAGGCGATAAGAGCCACGTCTCTACGAGGGTTATGGGGACCTATGGATATGCAGCTCCAGAATACATGGCCACTGGTACAATTTCTTTTTCTCCAGATTCTGTGTTTTAGTTTCCTCTCTTATTCCAATGTGGCTCGACTTCGGTAGAGTATCTAAATTTAGAATATTAGGTATTGATCAGGGAATCTTTACATTTATGATGGAACATCACTTCTTATTCAAGATCCATTTAACATGCGGTTCTCTCTTTCGTTCCAATTCTCAATAACCTCATTAGTCTTTCACATATGATTCCTTTGCACTGCACTTATCTCCTGGCCCACGGTTCGTTACTGATCCTTGTGGGTGCAGCATGGACTTTGATTTCTTGATGCAAACTTGTACTCTTGATTGATGAACCTTGCTGCGTTCAATCATTGCCATAAATCACTTGTACCCTGAATTATTTATTTATAACTCATCTTTATTTATAACTCATCCCCCTTCGTTTCATCTGTTTGATACAGGTCATTTGACTAGCAAGAGTGATGTGTATAGTTTTGGAGTTGTTCTCCTCGAAATGCTGTCTGGTCGTAGGGCAATTGACAAGAATAGACCATCTGGAGAACACAACCTAGTGGAGTGGGCAAAACCTTACCTAGGTAACAAGCGTAAGGTCTTCCGTGTTCTGGATACCCGTCTCGAAGGCCAGTATTCAATGGACGTGGCGAGTAAAGTAGCTAACCTTGCCCTGCGGTGCCTGTCAAAAGATCCTCGGTTTAGACCAAGCATGAGTGACATTGTTAAAGAACTGGAGCAACTTTATCAGCAATCTAAAGATTCAGGAAATACTCGCAGTAACGGTAATAACCAACCTAGACCACGTAGACGAAGTGCTGGCGATTTTGCTCCTAGAAACCCTTCGGTTGCTTATCCGAGACCTTCTGCTTCTCCCCTTTATGCTAAATAATTAAACAAATGATTGAAATATGCCTTAATTTCTTGTTTTTTGCCTTCATGCTTGATAAGTAGTTGAGGCTGATGAAGAACCTCTGCACATTTACAGAATCAGCTGACTGATTGTACAGTTGTTTTTGGCTAATGTATTGAATCAATACTTGCTGTAGGTCCTGAATGTGTTTGTAACTTGAGGTTTGCTCATAGGTTGATGTTTTTCTTTTTAACACCTAAGGGAATGCATAGTACTCTTTCATACTTGGGAGGTTCTTGATCTTCGTTTTTTGTTACTATACGTTGTTTCTTGTACTTCGTTTGTAATATTATTTTATTTTAGAATGCTTTGTAATGCTATCTTTAGTATTTTTTGTCATGGTTTCTTCACTTTTGTGTTCCTTTTTTCGAGCTGCTTTTCCTTGCCAAGGGTCTATTAGAAAAAACTTCTCCACCTTTCAATGTATGTATAAGATTTGCATACATACTATCTTCGTTAGACTCCACTTATGTATGTTATTATAATAACATACTTGGTGAAATTTCACAATTAGGGTCTGAGGAGGGCCATTACCTCATGCCTCGTAGAGATAGACTGGTATTGTTGCAAGAAAATGTGAAGTGCTATTTGCATAATTGATATTGGCAACCTTTTCCCCTATGGAAAGTTCTCAACTTTCAAAGTCTGGTATTTGTTTTATGTCTATTTCAGCTTTTTCTATATTAGATTGTGTGTGATACATGGAACTTTTTGTCTTTTTAAGTGTAAAGTGTAATGGAAAGAGGGACAGGTTCAAAAAAGTTTGTAGGGAAATAGTAGTGGAAAAGCTGATGTTATGTATCAGTAATGTAAAAAGTAGTAGTCACAAATAGATTTGCAAAAAAGTTGTAAATTTCTTGTTTCCAACATTAGAGGGCATTTGGGGGTCCTCTAAAAAAAATACTTCCTTCGTTCATTTTTACATGTCTCTTATATTATTTTGGGATGTTTTAAGAGATAATTTGTGCTTAGTTTCTGATTAATTGTATCATCTTTCTATTATATTTTTCAAGACATTGTATTTATTATATTCAATAAATGATTTGGTAAAACTACTTTTATCATTTACTACTTCTTAATCCTTATATCAAGTCAATGAACGAAGAGAGTAAATAAATTGAAAATCATTTGTACTATATTCTAAAAAGTGGCCATATCTTAGGAATCTTTTGGGTATCAACTTGGTGAAGAATTACACAATGTAGTGAAGCTTGAGATAGTATTGAGGATAATGTTCTCAAGGATATTTTATTAACAACATGAGTAACGTATCAATCAAGATTCAACAAGCTTTTGAAATTCGAGAGTTTCAATTATTTTTTACAAATGAACAAATAGTTGGATGTCTTGGGAAATGGTTAATAGTACATACTAGATTATTTAATTCTTTATCATAGAGATTTTTATAGACATTTATCATAGCTTTGAGGTTGAAAATTTGTTGTTAGTCTATGACATGCACGAAAGAAACTATGTTTTCCTTTATGAAGCAAAGATCATCTTTTTTTCAGGGAATCTTAATAGTTGAGTTGATCAATTGGTTATTTGAATTTTCATCTTATTGTGAAGGGTTGATTTTTCATGTTGTAATTCCTTCCCTCATGCTCTCTTCCTTTACCCTGATAAATGTATCTATATTTATATCTTATCTATATCTATTTATAAATTAAAAAAAGTGAGGTCAAAATCAACCCCATTCACAAGTTGGATTAGAGTTTTCTAGCACAAAATTGGATTATTAGCCTAGTTAGAGTATGGAAGTGGACATTGAAATGAGGGGTCCTTTTTTGGACCAAATGCATCACTTTCTACATACCAAGAAGGCATGAGAGGTAAACTTGATCTTAACTTTGCATTTTGTTTGAACCACACAAAGCCAAGTGCCATGAGACATCATATTCCATGGTGAAGTTAAAAAAAAAAAAAAGAGCTTGATGCATATGAGAGTGATTGGAAAAGATATTGGGTTGGGTCTATTTATAAGGAATGTTAATTAGTATGTTAACTCATTAGTTAGTTCTTCTCTTAAAATTTTAATTGTATCATATTTATACATCATATGTATTGGAAAAAAGTAAATGTTTTTGAATTCTAGATGATGATTGATGACTAGTGTTTAGGAAGAAAAAAAAAATCTCTTTTGTATTTTCGAGGAGATACTCCCTTCCTTCATTTTTACTTGTCCCCATTAACTTAACAAGTAGTAAATGATAGGGATAATTTTACCAAATTATCCTTAAATATAATAAATATAATGTCTTGAAAAATGTAATAGAGAAATGATTATAATTAATGATAAGAGTAAATTAGGAACTAACTATAAAAGTATCTCTTAATTTCATAAAGTGAACAAGTATTGTTGGACATTCTAAAATAATATAGCGAACAAGTAAAGGTGGACGGAGGAAGTATTTAGTCTGTGGAAATCAAGTAATTCTTTCACAGTATGATATCAATTATTCCTACGTATCAATGGGTAATGCATATCGTGATTGTTGTAGATTCATTTTGACAAAGAAAAAAGCAAAAATATCCTAGTTAGTGTTTACGTGATGTAATATTAAAAAGAGAAAATAATCTCCTATAATCAATTTATATCAGGGGTGGCTCATGATCTTGTGATCTAAGGTAAATTCATATTAAAAAGGTCCTTAAATTTATTTTAAAAATTTTCTATGGTAACAAAAAAAAATTTATTTTCTGAATAATAGATTAGTTATTTAAGGCAAAGAATAATGAATTTCACGCAATAAGAAAAAGGGAAGAAGAACACAAAATAAAGTGGTGGATTATTGATATCGAGGTCAGAAACTCTTGAAGTTTTGATTTGGCTATCATTAAAAAAAAAGAAAGAAAGAAAGAAGTATACAAGTTAAAATTTTGAGCATGAATATTGTCGATGATATATGCACCTTTAGATCAAATTTCTGGTTATTTGAATGATGTTTTTAATTCATCTATTAAGTAGCATTATTATAACAACAATGACATATCTAGTAAAATCCTATAAGTGGGATCTGGGGAGGGTAGAATGTACGCAGACCTTCCTACTACCTCATAGAAATAGAGATGTTATTTTCTGGGAACATTAAGTAGCATTCATTGATATATCTAAATTAAATTATGAAAAATTAATATAATATGTTGAATTAAAATAAAAAGAAAATTGGTACATGAAATGCTTTTGTGTTTTGCAATTCGAGAAAAGATTGAAAGAGAAATTCGTCATTGTTATTGATATACATAAGTTAGTTCCTATATAAAAAGAATAAAAACTAAAATTGAGGGGTAAAACAAATATATCAATTAATGAGTTAAAGGAAATTATCATAATTTATGAACTTGTCATAAAATAACCTCAAACAAATAATTCAAAAAAATATACTATAACAATTTAATTTTATACAATTATATGATATATAATAAAAATTAAGGAAAAATAATATAATTAGACAAACATATAATATGTATTTACATTATACAACTATAATTTAAAAAAAATTATAATTTATAGCTATAGTTAGAGTTTTGTTGCCATTTTCTCTTTCCTCTCTTCCTCTCTCGCCTCTCTCTTCTCTCTCTACAATGTCTTGTAGATATACAATTACAAATGTATATCAACTACATATATACAATTATTTTGACAGATATACATAGTCAATTCGATAGATAAACAAATACAATTCGCCTCTCTCTACTCTCGCTCGCCTCTCTCCACTCTCACTCTCCTCTCTCTTCCAATCTCACTGGCTAGATATACAAATATATATGTATATTAATTACATATATACAATTATTTGACAGATATATACATACAATTTGACAAATATACATATATTATTTGATTCTCTCCTCCCTCTCTCGATCTCGCTTGCCTCTCTCCTCCCCTACAGGTCACATAACCGAGGCTATATTGTGTAATTATATAAAATAGAACTATTTGACTGTTTTGTTGCCAATTTCTCTCTCGTCTCTTCCTCTCTCTCGCCTCTCTCTTCTCTCTCTGCAATATCTTGTAGATATACAATTACAAATGTATATTAGCTGCATATATACAATTATTTGGACAGATATACATAGTCTATTCAACAGATAAGCATATACAATTCGCCTCTCTCCACTCTCACTCGCCTCTCTCCCCTCTCTCCCAATCTCGCTTGCTAGATATACAAATATATATGTATATTAATTACACATATACAATTATTTTACAGATATACATATACAATTTGACAAATATACATATATTATTCGTCTCTCTCCTCTTTCTCTTGATCTCGCTCGCCTCTCTCCTCCCTTCCAGGTCACATAACTGAGGTTATATTGTGTAATTATGTAAAATAGAGCTATTTGACCATATTAAGTTTCAAGCCTAGGCTATTTATGAAAATTCTCCTAAAATATAAGGAGAATTTTCATAAATAGCATAAGCTTGAAACTTAATATGGTCAAATAACTATATTTTACATAATTACACGATATAACGTGGGCTATGTGACCTGGAGGGGAGGAGAGAGACGACCGAGATTGAGAGAGAGAGAGAGGAGAGAGGCGAGCCAGAGAGGGCAGAGAGTGGAGAGAGGCGAATTGTATATGTATATCTATCGAATTGACTATGTATGTCTGTCAAAATAATTGTATATATGCAGTTGGTATATATATGTAACTGTATATTTGGTAAGAAAATGTAGAAAGAGAGGAGAGACGTGAGAGAGAGGAAGGGAAGAGAGAGAAAATAAAACAAAACCCTAAATATAGCTAAAAATTCTAATTTTTTCAAATTATAATTATATAATATAAATGCATGTTTGCCTTACATCATTTTTCCAATTAATAATAGCAATGATTTAGGCAAATTTGGAGCCTCCATATTTTTGGAGCCTAAGGTAATGGTCTCATTTACCAAGCCTTAGAACCGCCCTTGATTAACATTTGAATAAAAAATAATTTTACAAATATATTTTGTGTTTTAATTAGAGATAGTTACATTTCAATATCTTTAAATGGTCTATTTTACAAAATAATCTACAAATTTGTAGGTTCTGTTTAATTACGAAGTAAGACCTAAACATTTTTTTTTTCAAAATCAGAAACTTCGTAACTTCCTAACTCGCGTTTCAACCCTTTTTTTATATAACACTATCAAATCATGATATTTCAAAATATACTCTTGTGTCAAGATCAATTTTGAGAGTACTACTTGTCAGAATTTAGTTTCGTAAAATCATACATGCTCCTTATTGCCTGGGCTATTAACTTGAGTAATCAAATTTACAATTCAACTCTCAATCCATTACCGGATTGTCCTACACCTCAGATGACTCATAATTTATCCAAAATTAGCATAGGCTCAAATTTTCAACTTACTACTCGAAATATTTCTAATTCAAATTTCTTTTCCACTGACCTAACTATGACGACGAAGTCATATCGGGAGCCATATCGTGTTATAAATAAAAATATAAATATTTTAATTTACAAAGATAGACCTAAACACAATTTTTCCCCAACCACACCTTGTGACGAAAGATTTTAACTTTTGTACTTCCCATGTGGATGTACTTATTTATTTTGTACTTCTTTCTTAGGGTGGGGAAGGACTATGAGAGGTAGGAATGGGAAAGATAAAGAGCAACAGACATTTAATAAAAGGATTTTAAGTTATATGCAATTATTAGTGTACATAAATTTCAAACACTATTAATAAAATGTAATATGTGATAGCAAAGTCATTTACTTTTTTTACTAGGGTATTAATCAATTTTATTATAAATATCTTTTACGCTGTTAACATATAGAGCTTTAAACTCCTAATGAGTATTGCAACAATTAGGCTGTAAATTTAATTTTGAAGCCGTGGTTCAATTTTTTACATATTTGATCGCTGGTCAAAAGTAATTATAATTGAAAGATCCATATGTACACACATATATAAGTCTAGATTTATGTGATTAAGTAAACATATACTATTAAATTATCTATGATAACTATAGTTTTAAACAAACACCACTTACCGCTAATGTTCATCCGAGTTGCTAGGATTCACTTTTGAATTTGTATATTGGCAACAAATTATTCTAATGGATTTGTATATTGACAGCGAAATAAGTAAATTATACAAATGAATTTGTATATTGGCAATAAATTACACCAGTAGCAATGAAACTACTACTACTACTATGTTTGTATATTGACAGCGAATTATACAAATGAACTCGTACATTGATAGCGAACTATACAAACAAAAAATACCCATAATATACGAAACTATAGCTATGAAACATATTAGATAAATTATAGCTAAAAAATATAATTAAGATATTTATTAGTAGCTATTTGTGAAAATTCCTCGATATATCCACGTGGATTGGTTGGTAGAGAAGGTGCATTTGGTAAAAGGCTGCCAGTGGATGAGACATAGTCCACTTTTATGGGCCTGAATTTGGACCACCGTTATCCTTAAACCATATTTTTGCTTATACACAAAAATATTTATTCACATATTTCTGAATCACAATTGAATGTCACTTGGAGATTGAGAACAAGTTGTTTGTTTAGAAAAATATTTTTAGTTTTGTTTAATATTTTATATTATTTTTACAAGCTTTAGTTATTTCTTTTTTAAAATAAGACTCTTCATTTTATTTAATCTAAATATTTTTGTGTGTACATTTCAAGATTATTTTGAAATTGTCAACCAAACAATAATAAGTGGTACTATAATTTAATCCCCAGATTATCTAGTGTTATCCTTCACACCAAATAACCCATTAGGGCTCATTTAGTGTTGTTTCATAATTAATTATTTCAAAATAAGTTAGACGGGATAAACAATCCAAGGACCACCTAACACCTTCAACCAAACACACAATAAAATAATCTTGCATTTTATCCCTGAGATTATATTACCTTATACCTGACGCCAAAAAATTCACTTAGGGATTCAAAGTAAAAAACACAAAGAAGAGGTTCAATTCCCTTGCTTAAAGGCCATAAGTTGCAAAACAATTATGAAACAGTTGCTGATCTCAAATAGTAGGAGTAGAAGACACTTAGAGAGATGAAGCTCCCTATACAAACTACAAGTGGAAATGCATTCCAACCAAGTTTCTATTGAGAAAATGAACCTTGAATATGTGTTGTACAAGAGAAGATGATGTTCCTACTAAATTTACACAAGAGACATAGGGAAGCTGCCTCCATTCTAAAATACAAAAATGACAGTACATTACGATGTTTTGACTAAACCTGCTGTCCAATTCCTCCAATCTAACTTGTTCCTAAAGCTGACTATTTCTTTCAAGTCGAAACCCCACTTTTGGTTATTGCTTTCTGGTTTTCCTGTGTCGATTTCTTCATTCACATCTTCTGCTTCTTTCAGAGGTTCAGGCACTGCTTCAGCCTGAGCTGCAGCATCAGTGATGATATTCCCAAGTATATCAACGACTTCACTCATTCTAGGGCGACATCTTGCATTCTTTGCCAGGCATTTGTTGGCCAGTGATGCAACTCGCTGAGCTGACTTGATACAATCATGCCCTTCAAGCCGAGGGTCAACAATAAAATGAAATTTCTTCGTATCTAAAACGTAGGGTCTTACCCATTCCAATAATTTTTGCTCAGCTCGAGGAAGATTTCGTTCCAGCACTCTCCTTCCTGTTATCAGCTCATACAGAACAACTCCAAAACTCCAAACATCACTTTTAGCAGTGAGTCTCCCAGTCTGAACATATTCTGGAGCTGCATACCCTACTGTACCTACAACCTGAGGCATATGCACAAAGAGACATTTGAAACTTTTCGTCTAAAATATGTCATAGACATTTCTGTGGCGGGTAAAACGCCAAGTTTAAGCTTAAATTGTTTCTAAAGTCGTTCTTTTTTGGGCCTGATCGAGCAAGGAAAAGAAACTTATTAGTTCTAGATTGAGCCCAAGGAACACTACCCCCTTTAGAGAAAGCGAAAAAACAACAGGAAATAAAAACGGGGGGAAGAAAAGATACTTACTGATGTTGACACATGGGATAGTCCTGCAGCCGGACCTTGCCTAGCCAGTCCGAAGTCTGATAGTTTTGCGATAAAGTCTTCATCCAGAAGAATATTTGATGGCTTAAAGTCTCGAAATATCAGCTGAAACAAAGACAGCAAAGAAAAAAAATAAAGTTTAGAACCAGAAATGTCAAAGGTTGGAAATTGGAGGTCCTGACAAAAGGGCTCTGCTATCTCTCTTGATAGTCAAAATGAAGTTTGTGTTAGGTTTTTAAACACCAGAAAAGTCTTGGCGATTTACAGACGAAAATTAAAAGGCTTTAGTGAGCTTGCACTGTAATTTAAAAAAGAAACTTAAAACTATCGATTTAATTGTAGAACATTTTATTTTGACGAAACACAGAAGAGTGCAGAAGCAATCATCATCCAGATTTCAAAATTGAGGGAAGAAAAGAATGAACGTGCAGCAATGCTCCATATGCTTTAAGCCAAATGTTCCGAATGAGCCTTTTTATTCTTTTGGTAACTTGTCCAAAAACCGTGCAAATACATGGTGAATAGGTATACGAAGCAGATTGAAGAAACGGACTGCTTTAAGATTGGTTAAACGTCAGAATAGTTTTGGTCACAATAATCCAGCCAAATGATTTTCTCTTTAGCATCTTGCCTATCATCTAAACCCATCTTATAGCTAGTCCTCCTCGTTCCTTCCATCATACTTTACTGATATCCACCTAACGTATATTTACAATCCACCAAATAAACAACAACAATAACAACACACCCAGTGTAATCATGCAATGAGGAATTCATCTACATCTGTCATTACATATTTAAGAATTTAGCTAAGGGAATTCGTATTCTTATTTCCCTGTTCAATTTGACAAGGTGAATCAGGCAACCAACAGGATTCGAAGGATTTAGTCATTCGATTTACACATTAACTGTGGACTAAAAAGACAAGTAACGGGCTGAGATCAGTAAATAAAACATATGAACTACCAGTTGTGAAGATAGGTAATGGATTCTAAAATAAGAACTCTAAATCACCTGAAAATCCATTTCTTCATGAAGATAGGCTAATCCACGAGCAGCATCTTGGGCGATTTTTAATCTCAAAGTCCAGGAGAGAGGAGCTCCTGATCGTGCCAACAGATGGTCCTCCAAGCTTTTGTTACGCATCAGTTCATAGACTAAAAGACGTTGCATCCCTCTTTCATCATCCTCTGCACAGTACCCGATTAACTTCACTAGATTTGGGTGCTTCACTACACCTAAAAAGTTTACTTCATTAATCCACTCCTTATGCCCCTGAATACTAGACGAACATCAAACATATAAGATGACTGTAGAAAAAACTCAGCTTTATCTCACGAAACACATACGATGGCTGAGCTCGGAGGTGATGGATAAAAAAATGAACTTAAAGAGCAAAACTAGAATTTATAATATGCAGAACATAAAGCAAGATCATACTAAGAAATACGTCTAAAAAGACGTTTTAAAGCTCAAACAACTACAACAAGCCATGAAGCACACAAGAACAATCCTAATGGCCAATGGCCATAGTGAGTCTTTTCCAAAACTGCTCGATAAAGATTCATCCCGAGTCACAAGAGCAGTCTCTTTTTCTTTCCGTTATGGTAATGCAAGTTTCTACAGATTAAATTACTCCAATCACCTTCACTGAAATAAGCACTTGAAAGTTCAAATTTCAATCTAAAACACATTGATCATATTCATTAGGGTTCAACTTCTACCCATAGCTATTCATACAATCAGATAGTTAATGATAAACTATTAAAGTGATTGATAACTGCGTAAAAATAATACGCACTCCAAAATCATGTTGCTCGACTCCTCAAAAATGCTTCTGATAAGATCCTCCAAAAATAGTGAGTTCTCCAAGGATCCAACATGAGTTCCGTACTAGTTTTCAAGAGTCCGACCAACATCATTACAAAGGTATCACAGATTACACTACACAACTTACAGTTTGACAAGAAATAATTTTTTGCTTCTTTCGAAAGTTGAAATTCTCGAAATTTTAAAAACATCAATTTTTTTTTTTTTTAAAAAAATTTCACTCCAAATTACTCACATTAAATTATATTCATGACCAGAGACAACTCGAATTTCCGAGCACCATTTTATTTTTTACCTTGAAAACGAGAACTATTTTTTTTTTTTTTGGAATTTCAAAATTTTCATGGCTAAATTGAGTAAAAAGGAGAAAAGCATGCCTGGAATCCATGGCGGTTCAATCGTTTAACAGCAACTTCCATTTTCAAATCCGAACCAGGAACACCAACAACCCCTCTGTAAACACACCCAAATCCTCCTTCTCCGATCATCAATCCTCTACTGAAACCCTTCGTCCCCATTTTCAGCTCGGAGAAGCTGAACACTCTCAGATCATTAGCTCTTCTCTGACTCAAAAACTCATAAAACTCAAACGACTCTGTAAAATCCCTCGATTCCGATTCCAAATCAGACCTCGACTTCCTTGTATCAACACTGCTCGACGCTATACTCAACGAACGGACCCATGAAACCTTCGATTCCCTCGCACTCAAAGTTCCCCCTTCTTCCTCATCCTTGGTGAAATAGAAGCATTTCATCTCTGTTTAACAGGTGTTACAATAACTTCAATGGCGGATCCAGAAATAAAACTTCAAGAAAATAGGATGGAATTGAAGATTTGAAAATGGGGGTTTGTGGGTGTTCAAGAATGGAGAAGATGAATCATTGAGTTGAGGTTGAGAAACGGATGAACAACAAACATCACCTCGGATTTGTAAATGTTGGAAAAATATTCAAGTTCTCAGCCATGCTTATATAGAATAATATAAATACTATGTAGTAAAATTATTATATAGATTGTTTAGGTATAAATTGGAGTATTATAATTATGAAAAATGTACGAGCAGGTTTTCTTGATTCTGAAATTGTCGTGCTTTGCAGAGAGAGGAGAAGAAGCACAGTGTACTTTTTTTTTTTTTTTGAAAGGAAATAAAAATTATTGTACTATTTAGATGCAGATTTTGCCATTTTATCATGTGAAATTTAATAAAAAGTACTTCATTTTTAATTTTAAAGTTAGAAATAATATTGAAAAATTATTGTTGTTTGACTTGTTTTAGAAGTTATTTGGAATGAAAAGAGTGAATATTTTCTTGTTATAATTAAACATGTTTTCTAAAGTTTTAACAGTAAAGAGGTTAAAAAAGCTTATGCTCAAATGCCTCCTAAAAGAAATATAAATGTTTTGATATTTCAAAAAATACAACTTAGAGTTGGTTTGATTGACTTATTCAAAATTTTTTATATTAAAATTTTGTTAATTTCTTTTTTTAATATTTAGATAAAATCAATAAGTGCTTTTATATAGATTGATTTTAAAGTTAAAAGAATAAAAATAAGTCAAAAGTCTCATGTTAAAATTTCTAACTTATGACTGTTGACCTAAGGGTGTGTGAATTGATTTTTTTTTTTAAATAACTTATCAGTTAAAAGTCAAAAATCATAATTTTGAAACATTTAATTTTGACATTTGACTTTTTTTAAAATTCTTTTTCAACTTAAAAAATGCATAAAAACACTTTTTGTGTTATTCAAACACTTTTAAAATTTAAAAAGAATTTAAAAAGTAAAAAATTAATAAAAATGACCAATTCAAACACCCAATTATTAGGCAAAAGCTATATAAGCTCAACCAAACATGCGCTTAAGTCAACACAACTTTCGGCGAAGATTATGGTGAAATAGTAATTATTCATTTATTATTAACTAAAGATTTTGAATATGAGTTTTAAAGCTAATTATCTTAGATAGGAAGCATCATATTTCAAAAAATGATATATTTTCATGTGAATCTAAATTAGTTTGACTCTTAGATTGAAATTACCTTTAATAGGGTGTTTAATCTCAAAGTGAAACTTTTTCACACGAATTCTAATTAATTGCATCCCAAAATAAATATAAAGCACTCAAAAGAAATGCGCACAACTTAATTAAGACAATACTCCCTCATCCCAATTTATCGCAATTATTTCAATGTCAAAACACTTAAATTTATTAGTATGAATTTAAACATAAATATGTTAATTTTGAAATAAATTTTTTATATATTTAAATTATATTGTAAGGCAGTATAATTTTATGATTTACAATGTTTCTAAGGTTTGGAAAATCATACTAAAAAGTTAGTTATTTGACTTTTAATCTCAAGTTCACATAATGGAAAGGGATTATCAATTTTCCCATTAAATAGAAGTATTCTATTAAAGGAAAAAAATAACAAACACATGTACGAGAAGTATTCCCACATGATGTGGAAAATATTTAAAAGTACTACTCCATTTGTTTAAAATTAAGCACAAGTGTGGTGTGCTTAAGTTTCTACCTTTTTGGACTAGAGATTTTTAAGATATTATTTAAAATATAAGGATGGGTTGAATAATTCAAAGAGAAACTTAATTTGATCACACATTAATTATGTTTTTAATGTATATGTCAGCTATTATTACAATAGCTAGCTAATAATTTTTTACCAGATTAACTGGCTGACTATATAAACTATCATCTAATCGACAATGGCTGAATTTTTCACCATATAATCTCCACCTCCATTTCTCTTCCCTTATCCCTATTTTTCAAAATTTTAAAAAGCCAAGTAAAATAATTGATCATTTTAGTCTATCTTGATGAAGTCCAACTTGTCCATTTTTTGCACAGATAGAAAGGTTATCTGTCACTAAAGAAATATATTATATAGTTCATAGGATTTAGAATATACTACATTGTTTTGTTTGCTTATTTATTTTGGATACCTTATGTAATAATATTAGACAATTTTAATAAAGAAAAGTTTGAGTCACCTATAGCTATCACTATAACTATACCCCTAAAGACAACATCACAGTCTCAAAATTATATCAGAACAATTTAGTAGTGTGTGTACTGAGCGTTTGTGTGACAAGAGAGTAGTAACATATTCAATGTAATTTTCGAAGTGAAATTTAGATAAAATAATACATGTGCAGATTATATTTTTAATTTGGATTTAGCTCAAACAAAAGTAATTCAAAAAATAAAGCAACAATGAAAGAGAAAAACCAAGATAAAATGTTAATGAGTGCATGGCAAAAATAATACGATATTGGATAGCAGTAATAACAAAAATGGAATAACAAGAAACTCTTTTTCCCCGAAGAAATACTACGACTACTTATATGAAGGGAAAGCTAAGACAAATCAACTACCTAATTTGCTAGTTCTCCATCCTAATCAATGGTATCTATAAACTCATATCTAAGATCATGTTCACCTTTCCCCTATACTTCTTTGTCTACCTTTACCTCTCTTGTAACATCTATAGTCAACCTCTTGTACCTTCACACTAGGCCAGATTTAAGCATCTTTTTTTCATATGTCCGGACCACCTTAGTTGGAGATTTGCTCTAAGAGCTTGCCATATTGCATGTTTGTGATTTAGGTGTTGAGCAAGGAACGTGATGCTATGAGTACAGTGTAGGTGCTCCTTAGATGAAAATAGTGAATCGAGGATAAATCATTGGATAAAGAAGAGGCTTATAATGTGTATTCGCGATAGTGTAAAATTGCGTGAAGCTCTAATTATGACTTGCTATGAGAACCTAGATAGTATATTTGAATTGTCAACGTGGAGTAGGCTAATGTAAGCATTCTTTGTCACCCTTGGTAATTAGGTTGATGAGGGATTATGTATAGATGATGATGAGTTGACTTTATAATCTAAGTTTTCTTTAGTTAAATATATGGTAGCATAGAAGCTGAGCGTTAATAGACTAAAAGAAAAGGTTAGATGATAAAGATTGTAGATAACGACTATGTATGTCAACAAGAGCAGTAGGTGTAGAAAAGTACCCATAGAGATAGAAGGAAGCTAAGAGTGGCATCTCAGAAGAAAGTTCTAGTAGCGATTTTATATCTTTGAGTATAGTATAACAGAAAAGTTTAAGATGTTGTTAGGAATAGTGATGTCCCGATCATGTGGAGAGTTGTACTTTTCGCTTAGTAAAGAGAATCGATTTGTAGACTTAATAGAGAGATGACCTCTAAGCTAAGGGGGGAGATGATGAGGTAATGAACCAAAGTAGGTCTTGAGATTTTGATAGTGATGAGTTGATTAGGATGAGATATTAATGATTTTCGATCTCATATGTTCTTTATACTTCAGCCGAGGTGATACTCTATTCTTGTCTTGTGTATGAGCGTCGTGCTATGGCATAGACCCATGCACCTTATATTGATTCTCATTCATGTTTAGTTTTGAGGATGGGAAGTGATAACTTCATTTAGCGATTTTGATTTTATCTCATGAATCTAAAAATTTTCAGTCCTATGTTAAGTGAGATGTAACTTGAGTTTCCATGAACTCCGAATGAACCTTGAAAGACGAGGGAGTTCATATTACGCCACGAATGTCCTCAAGTTAGATTTTTTGATTGAAACATGCTAATAATCTTTTGTTCTAAGCCCTTTTAGTGATCCCCCTTTCCGGTCTTGATAGTAATGTTGATGATAGTAGCAGAGTTATGGTTGATGAGAGAGAGTAAATGTTCTTTATTATGATAATAGTGTTTTACTGGTTCTATTTAAAGTTTTAGACATGGAGGAGGAGTGAGATGAGATCTCGATGTGTGCAATAGATAGGTAAGAGAATATTAGGATATCTTTTGGTAAAAGCTAATACAATTATGAGTGTAGAAGTGTTATGTAGGTTTGAAGATTCTAAGTGATATTGACCTCAAAGAGAGGACATAAAATGGTTAGAATGATAGGCTTGAATGTGTGATTGTCCTAGTATAAGTGATTGTAGATGACTATTGATGACTTTTGGATGAGGGTTGTGAGTAAGTGTATTGGAGTGGTGATAAAGAGTAGTAATTTCTAAATGAAAGTCCCTACGAGGGTATAGAATATGAATCATGTGAGATAGATTGTAGAAGTATGATCAACTTATGATCGCACATGGTAACTTTGAGTTAGGCTTGAACTCCATGAGAGCTTGAAGTTAGACTTATTCCTTAGTGAAAGTTATAATATAAACTTCAGATAATGAAATATAGTATTCGAGAAGAAGAGCATAGATGAAAAAGTTGCTAATCTCGGAAGTTATTAGTCATATCGCTTAATTCATAAAAGTCCTATTCTTATATCATGTCCATAATTCTTTTCCCAAAAGTTACAATAAATTTTAATAAAAACATTTGAGATTGTAATATTTTTCTCAATTCAGATATGATGTCCATTAGTGAGCTGAATTTCTATCTTTGAGTTGTAATCCTCTTGAGTTTCTGAGTACTTGAGTATATAACTCCTTGATTGTACTCGTGCCTAATAATGATATTGGAGATAACATTTCAATTCTGAATCTTAAATATGAACTCTATTTTTGAGAATGTTGTCACGACCCAAACCCCGGGCCATGACTAGTGCCGATTAGGCACTTAGACGACTATTAAATCCCAATACAACA
>JAABOM020000096.1:891686-918097 GCA_011800125.2 Solanum clarkiae
ATTTTAGGAAACAGCCTCTCTACTTCTATGAGGTAGCGGTAAGGTCTGCGTACAATCTACCCTCCCCAAACCTCACTTGTGGGATTATACTGGGTATGTTGTTGTTGTTGTAAACGGGGTGAAGGACAAAGGGACAATGTCCATCTCCCCTAATTTGATATACCCCATTTCAGTCGAACAAAATTGTCATTTTCCCTGAAAAAATGCACGCGCACCCACCTCCTCCGCCCTAGCTCATCCTCCTCCGCTACTCCACCAGCGCCGCATCTCCTCCTCCTCCGCCACTCCACCAACGCCGGCGGTACGCCTCTCTCTCTCTCTCTCTCTCTCTCTCTCTCTCTCTCTCTCTCCTCTTTTTCTCTCTTTTAATTCCTTAGCCATTATTTTGGATTTTTTAGTTTTTCAAATTATAACATTTTGAATTGTTTGTTAGTTTAGTTTACATATGTTTTTGACATTGTTAAATTGCAGTAATGGGTGTGAATTAGTGAAGAAAGTCTATGTTTTGATTGTAGGGTTTAGTTCAAATTTGGTATTTTGAATTACTTTGTGATTTGGGGGTTTTGTTAGTTTGAATTATTGTGTATTTGAAGTGATTGACATTGTTGGTTTGAATAGTTAAATGTAAATTTGTGAATGCAGATTTTTGGATTGTACTTTTGGATTGGGTTTTTTGAATTAGACTATAAATTTGAGTGTTTATTAGTTTTAATTGATTTTTTGTTGAAGTTAAAATTTAGTTTTAGAAGTAAAGAAGGTAGAAGTTAGAAGTTAGAAATGTTGACATTAGAATATATCAACATAATTAGAATTTATATAAAGTTATTGTAATTCCAATTATGTTTAGATTCTAGTTATGAATTAGATGTATTGAACTTTAATTTAGAATTGCATTTGGTGTGTATATATAAAGTTTGTACTTTAACCTCGAAAGTTTAAATAGTTGAACTTTAATTTAGAATTTTTTGTGGAATATATGTTAAGTTGTGCACTTTGAGTTAGGAAAATGTAGGTTGATCAATGTTATGAAATAGACCTTTAAATAGTGAACTTTAAGTTAGGAAATTAGAATTCGTTATTTTAGATGCGTGTGCAGTAATTGTACTTTAAATTTAAAAGTTTGTAGTTGGACTTAGAAAAATCAAAATTGCATGTATAAATTTTGAACTTTAGAATTTTTGCATCATTGTAGGATTTATTCGACCCGTCAAGCTAAGCCCATCAACCCGGCAAGCTAATTGGAAAATGTGAAGGTATTTTTTTCTTTCAAAATTCTAATTGTTGTATATATTAGTTTTTAAAAATTTATTCAATTGTAAAATACTTGCATCTTGTTTAGAGTTTTTATTTTTAATTTTTAGCAATCTATAATTATATTTGAAATTTGAAGTATATTTTAAGTAATTGTGAACTTTAAGTTGAATATAATTTATAACTTGAAGGTTATATACTTGTTAATTGAAGTTTAGGACTTTATATACTTAGAAAAATTCAACTTATGCACTTTTGAAATTTGAATTATTATAATTTAGGATATTAATTAAATTTTAAGTAGTTGTGAACTTTAAGTTGAATACAATTTAGAACTTTGAGTTTATGTACTTGTTAAATTGAAGTTTGAAGGTTTATATACTTAGAAAAATTCAAGTTATGCACTTTTAACTTGAATTATTATATTTTGGGATATTAATTAAATTTTAAGCAGTTGTGAACTTTAAGTTGAATATAATTTAAAACTTGCAGTTTATATACTTGTTAAATTGAAGTTTAGCAGTTTATATACTTAGAAAAATTCAAGTTATGCACTTTTGAAACTTGAATTATTATATTTTAGGATGTAAATTAAATTTTAAGTAGTTGTGAAATTTAAGTTGAATATAATTTAGAACTTGAAGTTTATATACTTGCTAAATTGAAGTTTAGGACTTTATATACTTAAAAAAATTCAACTTATGCACTTTTGATTAGAATATAAATTAAATTTAAGTAGTTGTGAACTTTAAGTTGAATATAATTTAGAACTTGGAGTTTATATACTTGTTAAATTGAAGTTTAGGACTTTATATACTTAGAAAAATTCAACTTATGTTGTTGAACCTTAATTATACTTGAATATTTTTTGTAGATGGATAATCGTTTGTGGATGTATGACATGTATTATAAAAATGATGGTGGATGAAATCTACATTTATCGACGGTGTTAGAAGTTTCATCGATCATGCAATGATACTTGATAATTTTAAGAGAAATCAATTGGTTAGGCATCCTTGCAGTGCATGTAGGTGCCTAAAATTCTTTAGTCCAAATGAAGTTATTATGCATTTTTATCCTAAGAGATTTAAGCCCATATATTTTGTGTGCGTAGATCATGGAGAAATAGATGGACAGAGTGGTGTATTTTATAATTCGATGCTAGTGGATGAATATAATATGCTTATACTGCATGGTCAAATTAGATTTGAATATGATAGGACTCAACATGACACCTTTCAACATGATAGAGTTCATAAAATGATCAATGATGCTTTCGGAGTTCAAGGGGGGATGGAACTTGATCAATTCTTTAATGAAGCTCCTAATGAAGAAGCTAGACACTTCTATGAAGAATTAGAAGAGGCTAGTCGTTCCATTGTGTGAGGGGAGTACGCATTCTGCTGTGTTCGTAGCTGTTAGACTAATGAATATTACATCGGATTGGAATGTTCCTAATGCAACTATAGACTCAATGGTTGATCTCTTGGCGAGTTGGTTAATCCTGAGTTTAACATACCCAGGAGCTTCTATCAAGCAAAGAAACTAGTTTCCAAATTAGGATTGTCCCATCATAGAATTGATTGTTGTGTTAATGGTTGCATGTTATACTGCAAAGATGATAGTGAATTGGAAAGTTGTAAGGTTTGCGGTCATGCTCGTGGTCATGCTCGTTTAAGAGGAGTCCGGCTGGAAAGATAGTTCCAATTAAGGCGATGCATTATTTACCTCTTATTCCTAGACTGAAGAGGTTGTATGCATCGTGAGGTCTTCCCCACATATGAGATGACATCGTGAATATAGAAGGTCACTGGGTGCGTTGTCTCATCTATCTGATTGGGAAGTATGGAAGCATTTTTGATAATGTGTATCCCGACTTTACTAGAGAGCCTAGAAATGTTAGATTAGGGTTGTATGCAGATGGTCTTACACCATTCTCTAATTCTGCCACATCTTATTCTTGATGGCCGGTGTTTCTTACTCCATATAATCATCCTCCTAAAATGTGCATGACAAGTCCATTCATATTTTTAAGCTGTGTTATTCTAGGTCCCCGCAATCCAAAAAGTTTAATGGATATCTATCTACAATCATTGATAGGTGAGCTTAAATGGTTTGAAGGTGTAGTGACGTATGACATATCAACTAAGCAGAATTTTATTATGCGTGTTTGTTTAATGTGGACTATTAATGATTTTTCTGCATATGGTATGTTGTCTGGTTGAATGATTGCTGGAAAGTTTGCTTGTCCTCATTACATGGAGCATAATAAGATTTTTGCCCTAAAGCATGTCAGGAAAAATTCATGGTTTGATTGTCATCGTCAATTTTTACCAATGGATCACGAGTTTAGAAATATGAAACAGGCGTTTAGAAAAAACAAGGTTGAGAATTATCCCTCATCTACATCATTGACAGGCCATCAAATTCGGGAGAGAGTTTCTCATTTATCTAAAGTTACAGATTGTCCCATACATTCTAGACTTCCTGGATATGACGTTGAACATAACTGGATCAAATAAAGCATATTTTGGAAGTTATCGTATTGGAAGGATAATCTTTTGCGACACAATCTTGATGTGATGCATATTGAGAAAAATTATTTTGGTAATTTGTTCAACACAGTACTGGATGTCAAGGGGAAGAAAAAAGATAACCCAAGAGCTAGACTGGATCCTACCATTTAGGTTGTGTCGTTTGGGAGTATGGATGCTATGACTTACCATAGTCAGTTTCGAAAACCACGCGAAGCTTCTTCCTCGTCAAAGTCCATGTTCATTTCATATGACCAGACCACCCAGCTACCCATAGTGATTGTTCCATGACCTCACAGATTATCATCTTCGGGTACTCTATCTCCCAGTGTTCAATCTCCCTCATCTCAACCTCCTCACCTATCATCCCTCAAACTTAGAGATTCTAGTGTTGAGGCTGTCATTCCTCCATTTACTCAGCATTATGTGCATCCTTCGGCATCAGCTTCAGTTGCTACTCTCGAGGCATCACCGGATGTCACAGGGTTAGCTCCTGGCCAGCGAGACGGGTTTGGGAGAGTTTTGATAGTGCATGATGGAGCCTCGTAAGTTTGTTCTTCTATTTATTTATTTTTTGCTACGTTACTAAAATATTCATGAACTAATATGTTTATTATATGTCTTGCAAGTGGCATTCATCAAAGAATGCTGCCGGGGCGTTACAGGAGAGTGTTAAGAGGCTGTTTAATGAGCCCTGTCACTCTTGGGGAGAGATTCCAAACACAATTTATTAGGTGGTGTTTAATGAGATTAAGGTATATAAATTTACATATTTATTTTAAGTTTATTATTTATAGTATACTTTATCTAACTAATTCTCTAACACTTTGCTTCTTATTTTTCAAGACAATGTGTACTTGGGACAGAAAGTACAATATGGTCATTGCGACCACATTTGAGAGGAGAGCGAGCGCGAGACTATCTTGCTAGGCTCAAGAAATCGCTGTAATATGTACATGGATCATGTTCAGATTACAAAGTTTTTAATGGGTTTGGGTGTTCTACGGGTAACAGCAGCTCGTCTCTTCTATTTACTCTGTTTCTTTTCAAGGCAAAACAATGGTGTTTCTTACTGGGTTTTAGTGTTTATATCTATGGATGCCAACTCGTTTTCTTCTATTCACTCATGGGTGTTTTGCTTTGTGTTTATGTATGTGTAGCTGTAATCTATATATGGGGAATATTCAGATTCTTTTTTTTTTTTCTGTGATAACCATGTCATGCTTATTTTTGGAAAAGTAATGTGTTAAGAGTAATGTTTGTTGTTAGCTATAATAACGACGATATTTAAAAGGTATTTTGTCAGCTCAAGTTATGTCGAAATTCAAAGTCTGTGTTTCTCCTACATCTATGGATGTGCAGGGTTTTTAACAATGCTCTGTTCTGTTTTCTTGCATTTACTCTTTTTTCCAGGCAAAAAGGACTTGTGTTTGTGCTCTAGATTCTCATTGTTGTTTATTTTACATGTAAACTCTTTTTGTTTATAGAAACAACCCCCTCGTCGGGATTTTTCTATGGATATCAGATTTTTATGTCGTTTATGTGTGTGTATTTTCACCGTCTGTATGTGTATTTCAGCAAAGGAAAGACTGTTTAGTTCTCCATTTTCATTAATAACTGCGTCACGTTCAGAAATGCTGTTTGATATTTTTATTTTTTCCCAGGCAGAAGATGGTATTTCTGTTAGTGGAATTGATTATAGTCATGTATCTTAGTTAGTTGATTAGTACATCTGATGTGTAACTTGTCTGTTCAACACTCATATACATGTTCCCTTATCTCTGATGTTTATATTAAGGCCCTTTTACTTGGTTTTGAGGAGGACCCTTAGCGTATCTGGTAAAGTCGTTAGTAGGAGGCCATATAGTTGTGATTCGGTTCTTCCCTGGATCCTGTGTATGCATATGTATATTCTTAGCTATTTCTTGGATTTTATATGAAAAATGTACTGTTAGTCTATCTGTTTTTATCTTCAAGTATATGAAGTCGTGAACCCTTTGTTACACTGTCACCAATTGGTATGATCACATTACATCAGTAAGGATTGACCAAAAGTATCTGGTGCTTCTATCTTTTTGGTAGCAGCACATTTTTATAGATTTTCAGTTTTCATGTTAACTTATTTGTGAAGTTTATCCAACTCTTAGGTTTCGTGAAAGATGTTGT
Organism: Solanum clarkiae; assembly: GCA_011800125.2. Classification (NCBI taxonomy): domain Eukaryota; kingdom Viridiplantae; phylum Streptophyta; class Magnoliopsida; order Solanales; family Solanaceae; genus Solanum; species Solanum clarkiae. The sequence continues at coordinate 897,638 of JAABOM020000096.1, forward strand.
CGATGTCGTCTGAAGAGGAAACAGATATTAGTGAATCAGAGATGGAGGAATGTGCTGATAAATGGTATCAAAAGCTAAAGGAGGGATATGGGAGTGAAAAGATTTCTGGTGAAGTTTACCAGTGTCCATTCTGTCCTGGGAAAAAGAAGCAGGCCTATAGCTTCAATGATCTTGTCCAACATTATTCAGGAGTGAGCAAGGGAGGCTCACAACACAGGAAATTGAACGATAAGGCGAAGCATTTAGGCCTATCAAAGTACCATTCCAATGTCTTCTGAAATGGAAACTGAAGTATGACAGACAACAGATGATCATGGAAATGATCTTGATGAGAAATATACATTTCCTTGGATGGAATTGTAGCAAATCTTCCCGTTCAGTTGAATGGAGGTTGTTATGTGGGAAAGAGTGGCTCATGGCTCAGGGATGATTTGAGAAAGAAAGGGTTTAATCCATTGAAGGTACATCCATTGTGGAACTATAGGGGTCATTCAGAGAAAGCCGTGGTCGAATTTGGAAATGCTTGGAGTGGATGTGCTAATGCTAGTAAGTTTCAAAAGAGCTATGAATCACAACATCAAAGGAAGGAGGACTATTTGGTTGCACAAGATAAGGGAGATAAATTTATATGGTTGGGTTGCAAAGGCTGATGATTACAACACATCGGATATAATTGGAGATCTCAAATCCATCTCTGAAATTGAAGCAGAAGAGAAGCGCAAATTTAATTCGCTTGTCTCTAATCTGAATAATACAATCGAGGCCAAATGTAAGAGCCTCATGGAGATAGAGAGCAAATGCAATGAAACTTCCATGAGTCTAAGCAATGTGATGAATGAAAGAGATGCAATGAAAAAAAAGTATAATGAAGGTACATATTTTCTCCTCTAGATATTAGGTAGTTTAACATCACACTTTGAATTTACATTTACAAACACTTTCTATTTACTACAGACCTACAAAGGATGTAGAAGAATGCTCGTGATCAACTCGAAAAGACGTTGAAGAATCAAGAGAAAAGTATATTGTACATTGAAGCACGACACAGAGAACTTGAGTCGCGTGAAAAGGAGTTGATGGAAAAGGAGGCCTTCAATGATAATACGAGACAAGAGCTTTAGTCGGTGAATCAAATCGTAGAAAGTCTTACTTGATTAACAAACTTTTGCTTCTTTATGCATATTATGAGAGATGGCAAGAAAGAAAAAAGTTTTGCCACCTTATTCCCCTTTGTCCTTAGTGTGTCACTGCACTTGACAACTTAATAAGTTTTCTGGGGAAAACCAGCATAGTATTAATAGAAGGTGGTGAAATTAAGGTGTATATACCTCAGATGAAGTTCATGGACTTAGTCTTATGAAGTTGATATGGTGCTAGTGGCTTCAGTGCCAAAGATGACCAGCAGGTCCCATGACATCTAGGAAAGCTGATCTTGGAGGAGAGGGGGTTGTTTGTGTTAGGAAGTTTAACAAACCGAGAATATATCATATCATGACATCTAGGAAAGCTGATCTTGACCAGCATTTATGCATAAGTTTAAGTTTTAAGGACTTAGCAAACCAAGAATATTTATATAAAGAACTTTGCGAATTAATGAATCTCCTTCTATCATAGTTCTATTTTGTTGAACATTTAAGTCTATACATGTATGCATAACTTTAAGTTGCAAGGACTTAGCAAACCAAGAATATTATGCAGTCATAACAGTCTATAAAAGAACTTCACGAAATATTAAATCTCCTTCTACCATAGTTCTATATTGTTGAACATTTAAGTCCATAAATTTATGCATAACTTTAAGTTTTAAGGACTTAGCAAACCAAGAATGTTTATGCAGTCCATAAAAGAACCTCGCGAAGTAATGAATCTCCTCATATCACAGTTCTATGTTGTTTAACATTTAAGTGTATACATTTATGCATAACTTTAGGTTGTTAGGACTTAGCAAACCAAGAATATGATGCAGTCATAACAGTCCATAAAAGAACTTCGCAAACTATTAAATCTCCTTCTACCATAGTTCTATGTTGTTGATTATTTAAGTCTATGCATTTATGCATAACTTTAAGTTGCACGATTTATGCAGTCCTAACAGTCCATAAAAGAAACTCGCTAACTATTGAAACTACTTCTCCTGAGGTTTCATCTTTCGGAGTCAGTTTACTTGGGAAAGCCCTTCTTACATAGCGAAGATTTTGACGAATGAAACATCTTTTCATGGGCTTTTAGGGAATGAAGCAGCTTTCTTCTTCAGTTGTTATCGGTGTCAAGAGAATGGGAGAACTTGATACTACAAGATTTTATGAGATAACCAGGTCAAAGTTCCTTGGAAAAATGCAGATCTAAAAGCTGCTCAGTTGTGCTCAGTCGGGGAGCATCATCTTAGGGATCCCAATTGGCAAGAGAAAATGGTTCCAAGGTAAGGCACTATAACAGACTTAATAGCTGTTTTCCATTTCTTTGTCATCAAAATGCTGAGAACTTAATTATTTTCTTGTGTCTTGGTAGGAAATGATCACTGATGAGAACGACGAAAGGCTGACCAGATTGAAGCATGAGTTTGGTCAAGCCGCTTAACTACTGCTCTGATGGAAATGACTGAAGGTCCCAGTACCAGGGGCGTAACCACAGAGCTCTGGAACTATAAAGTAGGAAGGAAAGCCACCCTCAATGAAGGAATAACATATGCTCTCCAGATGTTGAAGGCCATGTGAAGCTCTGGTATCATGTCAAGTTGTTTCCCAAACAATATTATTGTGCGAGGATATCTTAGATGCGGGAAATAAATGAAATGACAACTTTTATGAAGGAAATGACCTCATATGACACAGAAATGACAATTAAGATGTTGCTTGGGCTTTCAGGCAGGCTTATCAAGGTGGTACATCACTCTTATTTTGATTGTTTTTTCCACTATTCTTTATCTTGGAAATCTGATATTACTGCTCTCAAGATGCCATTCAATGTTTGAAACTTTGATACTAGTACTCAAGTGCACATTTGCTTTTGCTATTCCAAAGGTAACTGTGGATTCTGTTTTTCCATTTTGAATGACATATTATGCCATTACTTTAGTGTCTGTTTTAGCCTTTTCAATCTCGATGATGAAGATTGTATTCGTTGGTTTAGTTTAAACACCAGGTAAGTTTGTTTTTTCTATTGACGTGTGATTTGTCAAGCATGATGAAAGTAAGTCCAGAAATGGAATCCAAACATACCAAAAGAAGGTAGATTTTCCGATTAAAGTGAAATACACTTCCCAAGCATCAAGTACTACAAAACATTATACTCTTACTACTACATTGTTCTTTGAACAGCTGCGGGCTGCATGTTTCTGCAGCCGCTTCAGCCCTTTTACATAAACCAAATAGAAAACAAAAAAACAGCCCTTGAACCACGAGTCTTACATATTGTGTTACGATCAGCACCCTATTTAGACTCTAAAGTTCTTTCCAACAAATGTCTGACCAAATTGCCAATGGGATGGGACTATGTTCCACGAGGTGGATCTGCGTTTATCGCTAGCTGTGACCCTGAATGACAACGATTGACCAACCAAAACGGAGTTGGTTTGCCAGTTCTGACCCCAATTACGACTCAATGTTATCCAGTTAGTCCTCGTACCCTTCACCATAACCTTAGTAATGTCACCTGCACCCGCCACATTCGTCACTAAAATCAAGTTGAAGTAACTAAAACCATTGATAGTGAACCTTATTCCACCTTGCTTCCTACATGGCACCCTGCACAAACAAACAAATGACTTACGCTGACAATGTAAAAGAACTTTTATACTATCGTATTCACATGTATAAATGGTCATTGTGTTGTAGAATTTGAATCCTATGTTAGCATGAAACATGGACCATTAATTAAGGATGAAAAAAGCAGAGTGGCTGTAAACTTTTTCACACTACCTAGGGTTTTGGGAGTTTTGACTTTCTTATGGACACAAGTTCCCAATTTTTCCACAAGCAAAATATTTCAAATTTTACAGCTCAAACTACTTCCTCCACCTGTTCACTTGTAATTTTTTTTTCTCGAATAAAATTATTAAAGATGTCATCGAAAACTGGCAGCCGCTTACTAAACAAAGGCTAAGAGAAAAAAGAATATCACTAGCAATAATATTTACGATTTGATTCAAAAAAGCATAGGCATTAGGCAATTTGCCTTCCACATTAGACTACTTCCTTCGTTGTCTGTTTATTATTACTTGTCCACTTTGACCTAGTCCTTGTGTTTCAATTTATATGACCATTTTTTTTTATATTTAATAATAATTTAACTTTGCAATATCCAAATTTATAAAATTATCTTTTTGTTTTAAAACTTCACACAGAGAATCAATAAAGGAAACCAACTCAACATGACCCGACAAGAAAAGAAAAAAGCAAAAGGGCACCGAAAGAAAGACAAATTAGTCGAATCAATTGAATTAATGGTTACCTCCTATAGACTACAGGGACGATTCCAGCGCGATACTCTGCAATCTTTAGAAACATGGGCATGGCTAGATCGAAATGAGTACGAGGAGGGTTACACCAACCACCATTATCATTTGGTAATGCATAATTTGGAGGACAAAAATTAGTTGCAGTGATAAAAATGGAAGGACTTCCAGGGTGACACCATTGTGGTTCATTATCACATTTGATCTCAAAACAAGCTCCACAACTTAGGCCATTGTTGAACAATGCTGTGCTTAATGCTGCATTATTAACTCCATACCCTTGGCTGTATAGGTTACCGTATCCGCACGCCCCGCCTGAGTAGACACACATTTGCATTTAAACCTCATTAGCCTATAATTAACCCAAATTTCATATGTGCTAAAACAGAACAAGAAAAAACAGGGCAAAACCCAAAGTCACTGTAGACGATTCTCAATCACACAAATGATTTTTGGACCATATGTTTCAAAGATTTCGCACAAAATAACAGGAAGGAAGTAAATAAAAACAAAAACAGTAAATAGTAAATGCATTATTATTTTGCATCATAACATAGCATTTTTAGCACATTATCATACACAAATATCAACAAATCATTAAAGTTTTACCTCCTATACTCTTTAACATTATCTTAAAAAATTACTTTAAAAAGTTTACACCTTAAGTGACTCCTTACAACATGTCAAAACATGCACATAATTTGAAGAGGAGTCGGAATTTTAAGTTTATGAATTTCTGCTATCTAGGTGAACGCGTATATAGTATTTGAACCAAAGCTACTAAGTTCCATCAAACGTGCAACCAGCATTGTCTACTCCGACCATAATGTAATACTGTCAGTACACATAAATTAAAATTCGAGTAACGTACCCATAGTACCAGAAGCATCACTACCACCATAGAAAGTAGCATGAGCATTTTGCCATGATCCACCTCTATAAACACCTGGGATTCTTCCTTCTACTTGTACTATAATGACTAAAATTATTATTAGAAACAACTTCAAAATCTCCATTTTTTTGAAGGGAAAAAAAGAAGTTGAGAAAAGTGTTATGAAGAATAAAATGGTTAGAGAAGAGAGGGAAATGGGGATGAGGAGAAAAAATGTGGAGGGAAGGAGGACTACTTATGGAGAAAACCTAAAGGAGGGTATTTGTGTCATTTTGAGTATTATTAATCATCTCATAATGGAAATTCACCATTTTTAGTAAGTTTTATGAATTTAATTTTAATTGAAATGTGAATCCATGTATTCTGATTCACTTTACGTATATTCTTACCATGTGTATTTATCCACTATAAACTTTGCACGCTTCTCAAAAAATAATAATTGATACCACAAATATATCAGAATATACATAAGAGAAATGATTTGGGAAATAATTAATTAAGTTGATGGTAAAACCGGAAAAAGATTATCTTTTTTTTTCATATATTAGAAGTGACTCTACATTTAAAATCCTGTTAAGTTAATATAAGACAAACAAAATTAGATAAAGAAAGTAATTTTTTTTTTTACATCATTTTCAAAAATGCAAAGGTGCATTAAAAAAAACTTAAAGATTTTTACGTCAGAATTTATCGTAAAATTATAAAATTTAACTTTCAAAATGTGAATTATGACACATAAATTGGGACAGAATTTAGAATGAGCACTTTATGTATAAATAATGTAAGTATAAGTTAATATTATATTATTTTAAAGTAATAATTTTTAATGGGTACTTTACGCTGCAATGGAATTGCTTCGTTTGAACGGATTATGTGGGATCCACCGAAGAAAATAATTTTGCTTTGTTTTTCCAAAAAAAGAAAATTTTTATTTTATTAAAAAAATAAAATAAGAAAAAGGACATTTAATTGTTCAATTACAGTTACTTTTGTTTAATCCAAATTTCAAAGTCCTTTCATACAAGATAAGGAAATAAGTCAACAATTTACGGTGAAAATGGAACCCCGTTCACAAAATTTTAAGTACTTATTTATTACTCCGTCATTTTGGAATTTATTTATTTTCTTTTTTTTAATTTATTTTCACTATACAATTTCAAGATATTTAATAATATGTGTCTACTTTATAAAATTAATAAATATTTTTTTATTTTTTATTTATTTTATTCTTGTTATTAAATATTAGTATTCATTTTTCTATGTTTAGATAATTTATATTTAATAAGGATGATTTGATAAAATTACTCTACAATTTACTGATTCTTAATATCTGTGCAAGTCAATAATAAACAACTATGATAAGACAAATGATGTAAGCCTTTTAAATTTTATGATCTTTAATTAAAGATATACAAATCTTATAATTTTGAATATTCCACATGAAAATTTAAATTCATCAAAATAAGAAAGGAATCGTCTTCTTTAAATGGGAAAAAAAAAGTTGAACAAATCAATTTGATAAAAATTAAATGACTTTGTTCTTTGTTTATTGCTTTAGGAATTTATTTATTTTTGTTCAATATAGTAAAGGCTCCACAAATAACGGCTAGAAGATGGGCTTGATTGGTGTTGTCAATTAAAATGGAATTTGATATTACTTTTCTTTAATTCTTTGACTACCAATAGTAACATTTTCCTAAGTAGTATTATTTTTTTAATTAACCATACTAATTAGGTAATAAATTAAGGAAAGAATATATATTACTTTATTTATCTCATTTTATTTTTTTTTAATTCATCCCAAAAAAATATTATCTTATTATGATTAGTGTTACGTTAAAATAGTTTGGAGGAAGTAATTATTATTAGTGTTTCCAAAAATATTTTGGGGCGACTTATAAAGTGAGTTATGAGGCGGGGCATACTAAAAATGTTAGGTGATATGCTACGGTATTTCCTCTTCTCGATCGAAATTCTATATTTATAAATATATTTGTATTAAAGTTTATATAAAATATAACGCATGGTGCCCACAATAATAAAAGTGAACTTGTAGTTTGATGTGAAAGGATCAAGTTTTTGCGCAAATTAAGTTTGAAAATTCTTTAATAAAAGCATTGCGGAATGGTAGAGTTGAATCGTTGACCTCTCCCATCAAAATGTTCAAGTAAACCAAACTAGTCAAAACAATTGTTATTGGCAATAATAATGCTAAAATATATTTATATTTGTTTAATTAAGTTACTAAAATCATCTTATTATAAAATTATTTTATTTAAAAGTATTTTGAAAAATAAATACTTGGATAAGAATTAAATTTGTGTTTGATCAATAAATTAAAAATTACTTTTATGAAGCAAATGTTTTACTAAGGTTTTTTTTTTTCCTTTTGATTTCTTACTTGGTATTTGATATCCACATTCAAGTTCGATTAAATTTGAATTCTCGCGGGAAAGTCCCACATTGGGAGGTGATACTGAGCTTTTAAAAGTGTCTATAAGTATATCTTTTAAAAACTATGTTTTCAAGGAAAAATATTTTTCATAGCAATGAAACACAATTTTTCTACCCTCTAAAAAACTTGAGAGACACATATTTTAAAAAGAAAAATTTGGGGTCAAAACTGATTAATAATTATCTTCGGTGTAAGGTTTAAAATAATACCATCAACTTTAAAATTCTGAATTCACCTCTGCTTTTATAGAAGAAAAATTAGAATTTCATTACTCTTCAACGATGTACTTATCACGTGCCGAGCCTATACCCTAGACGTAACTTATATTCAAAAATTATTTCTGGTCCCAATCAAATTACTTAACCTGACTAATTTACTCAGCAAAAGACTCTAATATCCCAATGAACTAGAATAGACATAATATTCATGAAATTTAATTCTTTAATTAAATCAATAAACTCAACATGCAATAATATATAAGACTTAATTAAGTCTTTCAAACAACTTCAAGAAAATAAAATGAATAATTCTTTGAATCATATTGTTAGTATGGTACTATATGTTAAGGTGTGCTACATGGGAATTGTATAACACAGAGATATACACCATGTGCTTGTCAGGTTTTTTGTTAATATTATTTCCGAAATAGATATTAAGTGTAACATTATATTATATGGGATCAAGTAATTAATTTTTTTTCCGCATAAGCATTCTGGTTAATTTTCATGTAAAAGAATGTTCATTACTCTCTTTGTTTCATATTAATTGAATTTGTGAGATAATGCACACATATTAAGAAAAGCATTTAAAGACAAAATTTACACTATACTTTTCACTATTGCCCTTTGTGAAATCATAATTATGTAGTGTAATTTATCTCCTAGAAAATATAAAACTTCAATAAATGAAAGGACAAATATGGAAAAAAAAATAATCAAGCATTCTTCTTGAACTTTGAATAATTTAACTATTTTAAACATTGAAAAAAGCCTCAAAAAATTCAATTAATTTAAGATGAAGAGAGTAATATATACGGGAACTAACACATTTAACATTATTTGAAATCAATCTACACCTATTCAAAATTAAAAGATGTATACTCTAATAAGATTAATTAAGTAAAATATAGCACAACTTTTGACCTTTAGAATAAAATGCTCTCTATTCTATTCTCGTTGTCGAGATAAGATTTGACATATCTATGAAAAATTTAATAAAGGATGCAGTTTGACTAATATAATCCTATTAAAATAGTTAATATTTTATAAAAATTGTAGTGACAGAATTTTTGATATTTCGAAATAATACTCATGGCAGAATTGAAAAAAAAGAGTGATAAATTATTTTTTGATTGTTTAAATTAATAAATAATTTGAAATAATTATTTTTAATATATTTTACAAATTAAAATTGGACGACGGAGGAAGTAATTATTAATTTGTTGTTGAGTAACCAGTAACAAATCATTCCACGCTATAACTGATTAATAAATTGGTCTGACTCAAAGTTTTGAAGTTGACTTTTAGTGTTTGAGGACATTGTTATTTAATCTTGAGAAAATATGAATTTAATTTATAGTGTGTTTAGCCAAGCTTTTGGAAGATTAAAAATATGTTTTTGTTCTTTTTAAAAAGTACACTTACTTTGAAAAAAAGGAAAGCGTTTGGCCTAGTTTTAACGAGAAAATAAGTATTTTTGAGCATAACAAAAATCTTTCTTTCAGAAGGTAAAAAATAACTAAAAAATAATATATTTTTTAAAAATACTTTTGAAAAAATTTACTTACCAACATTTTCCAAAAACTTGCTCACATACTAATTGTAGTTAAAAAGTATTTTTTTTAACAAAAATGATTAGCTAAACAAAAAACGCTTCTCGCAAATAATTACTTTTCAAACTATAAATACTTTCTTAAAAAACAATTTTCAAAATACCAATTTTAAAATGCTACTCACTTCGTATATTTTTACTTGTCCACTATACTATTTTAGTATGTCCAATAATATTTGATCTCTTTATCAAATCAAGAGATAATTTTACACATAATTCCTAATTTATCCTTATCATTAGTTATAGTTGAACTCTATTACTTATTTTTTCAAGACAATGGATTTATTATATTCAAAGATAATTTGGTAAAATTACATTATCATTTATTATTTTTAAATTTCTTTATCAAGTTAATAATAGACAAGTAAAAATGAATGAAAGAATATTAATTTTTAAATCAAAATTGAAGGAGGGGAAACAAAAAAAAAGTAGTGGATGTTTGTTGATCTACTTTAACTAACAAGATAGTGTGAACCAAATTTTAGGCGTTATTAGCGTCTTTATTATTTAAGAATAGCTTGCAATAATTGATAAATCTAGTTTTAAATATAATTTTAAAAGTCTTGCACTAAATATATATATGTGTTTGACAGCTAGTTAGGAAAAATATTAGATATGTATTAGATCTGCATAAATAATATTGTGTTTGCTAGTTGGTTAGAATTATGTATAAAATTAATACAATAGTCTATTTGCAATTTAAAATTTTGTATACATTTAGGAGTTTTTTTTTTAATTTTTATTAATCAATTTATTGTTTTTTTGAAAAAAAATTATTAGTAAAAAGACCTTGATTTTAATTTCCTCACCTTTTTTCCATATTGAAATAATTGTTTGAGGCCTGACTTGATATAAAGTCTGATCTTTATTTGAAAAGAGAAAGAACATGTGAAAGTCTTATTATGTTTGGTTTAATTGTTGACCACAAGGACAATTTTAATATTTTGTGTATAATAATTAGCTTTTGATTCAAAATCTTTTCATGCTTAAATTTGGTTAAATATCACATATGAAATCTAGTTGGTCTGTAGATTAATTTTATGAGGTATATATTATGTCGTATCAGTAATTATTATTGATATCGAATTTTAATTTATGAAAGTTTGAACAGATAAAAAGAAATCATCTAGTGACTTTTATCTTTTTTAAAAATTAAATTCGAAACATACTCCTCCCATCTCTAATCATCTCTTGTAGTTTCTAAAAATAGTTATCTCAAATTGTTTGTCATTTTAGAAGTTCAAGATAATTTTTTTTTTTAATTTTATCTTTTGTCATAAATGTTCTTGAAAACTACAAATATTTCAATTATATGGAGTTGATACACATATAGAATAAATATATAATAAAATAAAATTAAATATTAAGACAAAATAAAGATAAGATAATTGAAAACTCTTCCTAATTAATATTTTCTTAAGAAACATGTAAAAAAAAAAAAAGGCACGACAAATAATTCAAAACACATTAAGTAATTCTTAACCACTTCATTTATCACTAGGTGACACATTTAAGCGCAACTTTAAACTACTTGTCTTTACGCTAACGAAATCATATAAATACTATGATACATTTAAAATTACAAATTCCAAATTTAACATTAAAGCAAAATACACCACATAAATTTGAACAAAGAAGATTTTTTTTGTCCTTTCAAATATAACACTCAACTTTTTGTGTTCCATTTTATGTGTTACTTTTTTTTTTTAGTCCATTTAAAAAAGAATGTAACCTTACTATAAAGTGCTCTTTTACACTTATGAAACAATTTACAATAACACAAATATTCAATAATTATTTTAAACCACAATTTTAATTTTTTTCTGCAACTATTTCTTCAAAAGAAAATGGTGGGCCAATTATATGTGACATCCTTTTTTGAAGTTCGTCCAAAAAAGAATATCACCTTAGTATAATTAGTAATCATTTAACTTTAAAACTAGTTTTTTTACCCTTAATAAAATGATTTACAACCATATAAATATTCAAGGACGATTTTAAATTATAAACTTCAAATTTTTCTTCATAAATATTATATCAGATTAAATGATATCATATAAAATGAGACGATTGGGTATTTGAAAGCATTTGTACTTGCTTTTGCCTGCAAAATAACACATGGGTGGAAAAAGTGTGAGACCAGCTAGATGACATTATTAACAGTAAAAACTAATATACAAAACAGAGCATCCAACGCGCTTGGTGGGCCAATTCTTAACAATAACACTTCCGTGATTAACGGGCCACGGCCTAATCACAATGTGTGGGCTTCAATTGTGTCACTTGGGGCCCTTGTATCTTGATACTGTATTCGATGTTTACGTCAAATTAAGTTATATTTCAATTGAGAATATCTTAATTTTTAATTAAGACGAGAGATCGGAATTAATTTTAGATGAATTTATCCCATATTCGATTATTATGTTATTGTTGTCCCATGTTTGGCTAGGATAAAATTGCAGGATAATTTAATGTGGAATTAGTTACTTCAGGATGTAGTGTTTGAAGATGGAATAATAATCTTGGTATAACATGATCATCAATCAAAAGAGTTCTACGTTTCCGTTAGAATCTTTCAATTGAATTTTTGAAAAAACTTGCGTGTGTATTTATTTTCATTCATTTATTAGATAATTAGGTTAATTACATAAAGTATGTTACTATGTTTTGACTATATGCATCAACCGTAAGTAGAAACTAGCTAGAGTTTTGAGGCTTATTGAGACAAAAACATGTAAATAATATACCTTTTATATGATTAACTCAATCATCTGATAGACGATTGAGAGAGCACAGACACAAAATTTTTTTTTTTAAATTTGAGAAGTATCTAATTAGAATATTTTTATTAGAAGTCGAGATGTTCAGCTATAACAAAATTTAATTTGAGTGTTTAAATAAAATATTTTACTAAATTTAAGGAGATAATTATATATATTAAGTCAGCCCATAGATATAAAATATTCCCAAATAACTAATTCCATCGTAACCTATATCTAAACCAAACGAAGTCTCCACCAAATTGTTTTTACTTTTCCCCGACCAATGATTAATAGCTGTCACTTTTTTTATTTCTGTCCTTTTATTATTATTTTTTTTTTCAAATTTAACAGTTTATGTTTGGTGTGAGATTATTAAAATTGTTTAGAAGTTTCTTGGAAATTTTTTTATAAGAAAATCCAAATGATTATGTCAGTCCAAAATAATAAATAGGCAACCTCCAGGCTTGGATTTATTTAAATTTGAAATTTAAGTTATTTCGTTTCTTGATCCTATTCTTTTCACTTAAACAAGAATATGATAGTACAAGATAAATGGATCCAAGTGCAATTAATTTTTTTTTTCATAACAATTATCCCTTATAGTAATAATAATAATTAAATTTTTGTTAAATTACCCTAATCAATGAAAAACTAATTAATAATTTTTTTATTACATAAATAAGTGTAATTTTAAAAGAATAAGATTAATTCTCTTTTTAAATCCTAAAATATCATTTATTTTGATATAAAATAAATAAAATAAAATATTCATTTATTTTAAAATGAAGAGAATATTTAATTATCATGATTAAAGGCTTAATATAATGGGAAAGATTTATGTACTTCTTCCGTTGTAAAAAGAATAATGATTTTTCGTTTTGATCTAAAGAATAACCCATTTTTTTTGGCAAAACTTTCATTACAAATTTTTACATGACATATTTCAGATCATAAAATTGAAGGACATTTTGATATATTTAACATAACTTTAATTTATGTACATGAGATAAAAAAATTATCTTTATTTTTTTAAACTCCATATCAAATTAAATTAGGTTATTCTTTTTCAAACGGAGACAACATCTAGTAACACATGAATACTAGGAATTAGAGTGACAACTAAACTTAAAAGGACAAATTTTGCCTCAATATAATGATTATAATTATTAAGGCATGCTTTATAACCACCTAATTTACCAACTTATAAACATTTTGATTCTTCATCTTGGTTCAAAATCTATATTTGCCTCCTTTCTTTTCTCTTCCTAGTTTTTGAATATTATAAAATTTTCAATCTAGTAACTTTTTAGATGAATTAATGAGTTGTTAAAATAAAAGATAGCATTTTCTCTTAGGAAAATATATTTTACCAAAAATGAAAAAAATGAGTTATCATCCAATACACTTGGGTATTAAAAGTTTTCGTATACGATCATTTTTATAGACGTTTAGTAGCAATCAATGTTTTTCTTTTGACGATAATATTTAATGACGCAGAAATATCATTTGCATCAGAGTCACTTTTAGCCTTTAGCAGCATTGATAGAATGTTGGTTACAAATACTCATATTATAGTTGTTGCTGTTAAATATACAAATATAATATAGCAACAATTATATTATATATATTGCTGCTAAATAATTATTCAAAATTCAAAACACTGGTAAATGATTCAAAAAATAATGTCTGAAAATATTCACTTTTGGATCAAAGTATCTATTCCATGGAAAGTAGTTTTTCGTACCAAATGTCCCTCTATCAAAATTTTAATTTTTTAGTTAGGCAAAAGTTACAAATTAAATCCCCATAATTTGTATAATTCATTTATTAACATGTCGCAATTCAAATCACATTGCACAAGTTTGAATTTCCTTGTTAATCACTCAAAAACCAAAAAAGGAAAAAGAAAAAGTTAAGTAATGGAGTTGACTTGAATTTTGGAGGAGAATGAAAGCATTCCTTATGAGTTATCCATCACCTTTGCCTAATATTCTACCTTTTTAACTCTTTTTTTTTTCCATCTTAGGTTGGATTTGATATTTGTACTAGAATTCGATTTATTTAAATTCATATCACCGTATGCTTTTTTTTATTTTTATGTACGTATAAATAACATTAATACTTATAGGCAATGCTTCTAATATGATAACTCAAGCATGAATGATAACCTAAATATTCTTCGGGAGAAGATGGGAGTTGCCTCTGTGGCAGATAAGATGAGAGAAGCGAGATTTAAATGGTATGACAGGTGAAGAAAAGGTGTGTCAACACCTCAATTAGGAATTGTGAGTGGTTGAATTTAAGGATTACATGGAAGATAGGGGCAGATCGAAAAAGTATTGAAAAGAGATGAGTAGACATGATATGCCGCAACTTCATATCACTGAGCAGATGACCTTAGATAGAAAGAAGTAGGAGTCATGTATTAAGGTAGAAGGCAAGTCGAGGTAGAATGTTGCCTTGCCTTGTGACGGTTTAAGGTTGTCATAGCACTATTCATACCATTATAGTTGTGTTATTGTTGCTTTTCATTTATCACATTATTTTTTTACTGATATTGATTTTGACTTGTAGCTATTTCTAACGGGTATATATATAATTAACTAGGATACAATGACCAATAAAAGTTGTGGTGCAGTGGTAAGTACTTTTTCATTTTGAGTACCCTTGGGTATATAGTTGCCTTTGTTAGGGAGCGTTTTACTCCACAATGTGGGACTTCTTAGTGCAAATCCAGATTAATAAAGCTTCAATGTAAGTACCGGACACCGAATGAAAAAGAAAAAAAAAAAAACAAGGATACAATGACTATGAAAACAATTGCTTGTGACAAAGACCTTATAATATACATGATTTCACATTCACAATATAAATCATCTCTTTTGAAAATTCAATTTAAAGCATACTGGTCAACAAAATGATTTTAATAATTTGCTTTCATATGTATGTATCTTCAATTCATTCATTTTGTACGTAGGAAATTTAATAAGGTTAGACCAAACTTAGTGCTTATCAACAACAACGGTATGTCACATGCAATTTAATTCCTCACATCATCATTTCCACATGCTTTGTCTCATTTCCACACGTACTATCAATATCACGGGTGGAACTTACGTCACAGTTTACATGAATTTAATAAGTTTTAGCTACGTTTTATATTTATCTTAAAAAGTTATACTATATATAGCCTTTATAATCAAGGTGGAATTCCCTCGTTTTACATATATAATTTTCTATTATTTATGTATAATTGTATATGTGTCACTTTTATGAATAGAAGAGACAAAAAAGGGAAAGAGAAGAGGATGATCGAGAGGTGTAGTAGCATAATTTAGATTCCTTCACTTCTAATCAAAAGTTTTAAAAAAGACAAACTTAATTATATTTGACTTAATAGGCCGGCCAAATAATTACTTTCTTCTAAAAGTTATACTGTATATATAACCTTGAACATCAAATCTCTTTCGCAGCTCTATTCCTTGTTCAAGTATTTATTAGTGTGAGCATTGTAGGGATCTTCTTCATCAGTTGAAAACTCCTCCCCCCACTCGCCCCCCTCCCCCCTTCATTAACCACAATTATCATGAAGCAAATAGTGTAGCAGATGCGCTTGCCAAGAAGGGTGCAAATATGTACGTTTTAAATCCTTTAACTATCCTAGAAGTTCCACTGTTGTTTGTTCAGGGGAAGATTGAAGTAGACAAAAATAAAATTTTTTTTGCAAGATTAAAACGATGACCGACATGTAATAATATGACAATGCTGACCATACCAAATGTTTGTAAACATTTTGTTAACCCCCTCCTATGGAGTGTAAGGTAGGTCAAGCGTTATGCAATTATCTTGGACTGATGCATATTAAATATTAATATAATATCTTCTATTTTATCAACAAAAAAATATTTATTCCTTATGTTCATGGAGACTGACTAATCTTACTTTCTAGATTCACATGAAATTTCTAATTTTACCATTTAAAATTTGAGTCTTAGGATTTGAAATCTCTTCATAGAAGCATTTATTTTTCTTCTAACATGAACCAAAATTAATTAAAAATTAATTTTTAAAATATAGAGTATCTTAAAGAATCTAAAAAATCGAATAATGTTTCAATTAATGATCGGACAAAAGGAAATAATTAATGGTTGAGAAGAAAGGTAAGAGTACCCTTATATGGCCAACCATGTGAACCTAGAAATTTTGTGACATGCTAAATAGGACAAAGTCACAACTATCTATCACTTTTTATATATCAATTTATTTTCTTACGAAGTGGATATAAGGTCTGTATATATTTAAATTAAAAATATGAGTATAAAAGTATTTAATGAGCATCTTTGATCAATTCCTAATCGATAAGGTGAAATTTATGTATCAAAAATAATATTATTTGTGACATGTCAAATAGGACAAAGTCACAACTAGCTTTCATTTTATATACATCAATTTATTTTCTTATGTTGGATTAGTATGAAACATATCTAAGATTTACGTATATTCGAAATGAAAATATAAGTATAAAAGTATTCAATGCGCATCTTTGACCATTGCCTAATCGATAAGGTGAAATTTACGTACCGAAAATAATATTATTTGTGACATGTCAAATAAGACAAAGTCACAACTAGCTTTCACTTTATATACATCAATTTACTTCCTTACGATGAATTAGTGTGAATCAAATATAAAATTTACATATATTCAAAATAAAAAATATGAGTATAACAGTATTTTAATGCGCATCTTTGACCATTTCCCAATCGATAAGATGAGATTTAGGTACCGAAAATAATACTATTTGTGACGTAACTAGCTTTCACTTTATATACATCAATTTACTTCCTTATGATGGACTAGTATGAATTAGGTATAAAATTTGCATATATTCAAAATAAAAATATGAGTATAAAAGTATTTAATGCACATCTTTGACCATTCCCTAATCAATCAGGTGAGATTTACATATAAAAAAGAATACTATGTAATTATGAATATTTGAATAATTGGACAAAGAAATTCTAAATTTTCAGCTTGTAGAAATTGATAGGTCAGGGTGTACACCGTGCATATGTTCATCTTTTTAGTTACAAAAAATCTGCAATACTGACTGACAGATTTTTAAAGAGAAAACTTTTCAAAATTGGAATAAATAGAAAGAGACACAATAAGCCATAGGGACTTTGACTATGGGGTGAGGGGTGGGGGTCTTTTGTTTGACTATTGGTTGAGAAAACATAATTGGAGAGAGTCGTATTTTTCTTTTTAATCCGTCTAAAAGAGAATGTTATCTTATTATAAATTAAAAAATATAATTTTCAATTTTTTTTTATTGCTAATATCATATCAAATCAAAGAGTGTTACATCAAACAAGAGAAGGAAGTATATAGGAACACCATTTTCATATATCATCCTACACCATTATTTTGCTTCTACTAGTAATTGGTGTTATGTCACTACTACTATAACAAAGTAAATGTGCATCATCAAAGGATGTAGTGTAGTGGATGGGGCTGTCCCTTCCTTTAGTCAAAGGTCTCGGGTTCTAGCCTTGAGAATGGACAAATCCTTGGTAGGGATGTGCTTCCCCCTAGATGGGACCTACGCGGCACGAATTTGGATATAGTCGGTGTTGACACCCAATTTTTACCCTCCACGGTGTCAAATTAATCACGGGAGCTTTATTTTATTTTAGCATTTTTCTAAATAATTATTTAAAAAAAATAATTAATTATACGGGCGCGTGGTCTCACGCGCCCCCTAATTCCCTATATCCTATTTCCCCCGACCCTTCTTCTCCCTTTCGTTCCCATTTCCCTAACCCCCAAATCCTAAAAACCCGCCGCCCCCTCTCCTCTCTTCTTCTCCCGTTCCCCAAAATTCCTCATTTCCTAGGAACCCTAACCCAACCCCCTTACTCTTCTTCTCCTTTATTGCACCGCCCAAACCGTCCCCTCTTCTTCTCCATTCATTCTTTCCCCAGACAACCCCATACCGCCCTTCGCCCAACCCCCCGCACGCGTCCCCTTCCCCATGCGTTTCCCTTCCCCAAAATTCTTTTCCCTTCCTCGGGTATCCCCCCATACCCCTTTTCCCTTTTTCAGAGATAAAAATCAAAACCAGATGAGGGGATAAAAAAAAACAGACGTTGAACAATCAGAAAAAATAGAGGAGTTTGGGAAGACGATCGAAAAAAAAAATACGGGAACGAGTTACAAATAATATAGATAGGAAGCGGAAAAACAGAGGAAAAACGGGATTGGGAAACAGGGGAGAAAAAAGGGCGGAAAACAGAGAAAAAACAAAGGGATAGGGCAAAAGGTTCGAGTCGTGGTTCGAATTTAAGTTCGTGGTGGTTAAGCCAATTCATCGTTGAGATCGTTTGTCCCACTTCGCTGCCCCAACGAAGGTAATATCCAATCTCGATCCCTTCATATTAAAGTTTGTTGGCTTAATTGAATGTTGAAGTATGAGTATATGCTTGCAATTGTCTGTTTCTTGACTGAAGATATCTTATTGTGATGAGATGATATGTAGTTAAGTCTTTAATATGTTCTTGCACTGTTTAAGATGATGATGTTGCTATGTCAATTCTGGTTCTATCACTGTGAATAATATGGAGTCTTAAATGATATTAGGAGTTGCAATCTCATTGTGATATGAACAAGTAAGCTATCAACATGACTCTAAATGTGGATTCCATGCTCTATTAATGATATTGCATCATAATTATGCCACCCATTTCCGTCATATGTTGTCTTTGAGAGCCCAGGTTGTGAGTCACAATGAATTACTGAAATAAAATCTTGAAATACCTGAAAGCTTGGCTTATGTTGTCTGCGCATTTACTTAGCTTTCCTATGGAAAATCTCTTTAAAAGATAATAATCAGATTGTTTGCATTACGTTACGAAGGTAAGCAGACTTGAATTTTCTTGGGGATTTACATTTGCTAAACTGGAACCTCAAGTTGTGTTTCGAATCAAGGAAACATGATCTCTTCCTGTCTACTCACTTTTTCCTCATGCATCTTTGTTATCGGGTTAACATCATTGTACTAGTGTCAAACTGGTCTGTTTTTTTTTTTTTGTGTGTGTGTTCCTGTTTCCACAATAATATGTCATTCAATCCAGTAAGTGCAAGAATGTTTTTTTTTTTTGTAATAAAATTTGTCTGAATCAGACTTTTGATCGCTAGTAAATCATATGTTTGTCGAATCTCGATGGTTGAATTGTTATTTAGAGTCACGAGTCGTGTTTTCTTGCCATTCTATTCCTGATTTAAAAGCTATGAATTCCCATTGCTGCATCTGTTTCCTGGCAAACCCAGTCCTCTTTCCCACTTGCAAACTTTCTTCTCATGCTTGTGATTTCGCTTATCGCACAAATATGCTCTCATTCACTCAGCATTTTGGTCCGATGTCTGTTCATGTTGGCTTGCTGCAAGGATGATATCTTTGCTGTATTTGGAGCGATTGAAGCCAGTCTATAGTAATGCATCACACCCACTCATGTGTTGTTCATAGTAGAATGTTAAGTACGAAACTGTTTCATAATGTATTTGTCTGAATTAGGCTATCGTGATTTAGTAAATCGCGTGTTTGTTGAATCTCAATGGCTAAATTGTTACTTAGAGTCAATGAGTTGTGTTTTCCTGTTATCTTGTTTTTGATATGAAATACTGTTGCTCCTTCTGTTTTCTGGCAGTCTTATTCCTCTTCCATTTCTGATTTCATTTTGTTTGCATATATGGCATAAATATAATTTCAATCACTATACTAATTTGTACCTTTCTTTTATTGCATGAATCCTTTTCCGGGAGTCCCCAAAATGGACCCCAGTCTACATGTCATCGGGCTATGGAAGCCTAACGCCTTTTCGCGTCGGCCTAGGAGCAGCAGTTAAGGAGAATTTTAATGGGCTAGATAGACCCAAACATACAGAAAATAGGACAGGTGTTTGAAAATTGGGCTTGTCAAGCCCCAATTTTATTTTTGGACTTATTGTATAATTTATTTGTGATTGTTTGTCTAACTCTAACATTTCTAACAGGTTTCGATCTAACTTAA
>JAABOM020000096.1:930812-948503 GCA_011800125.2 Solanum clarkiae
GGGGGGGGGGGGGGGGGGGGGGGGGGGGGGGGGGGTTGACTTATGTTAACGGACAACTTATCTTGGTCATTAGGGTTTCCATGAAAGAAAACTATATTTAGGGGTATAAGATACTCAGCGACCATAAAACCATGTAATGGTGAGTAGATAGTCAATTCGGTACAATTTGTAACATTCTCATCCACTCTCGACAATAATCTATAACCACTACATCTAAAACTCGAAGACCTTAAATGTGCTAGGTAATTAAGATCATTTGCATGAAAAAGTCATTTAGATCTCTAACATGCAACAACAAAAAGAACAAAAAGTTTAGTGATGCCTCTCATTGGCATTTGGTTTAAGAAAACAACTAAAAATGAATTTAGACCATACCAACACACCTCAGACATTCTCCCAAAGCAATCAATTTTGATATTGCCTCAGATCACAAGAGTAGACCATGTGATTTATAAATTGCTTAGCATAACTCCCAGATCAGCAGACACATGGAGAACGAAAAAGAGAAGTGATAGAGGGCCCTTCATAAGTTAAAAGGAAGTGCAACTGCAGATGTATACATGCCAAAGCATGAGTCATCTGATTGGCACAAGTGATTTATAAAAAGTTCAATTGATTGATATAGGTGCTTGATTAGTATTCCAAGGCATTGACACAAGATTGATCTTATTGGTGGCCTAAAGTGCGAGAGAGAAGGCAACATTGTTTCTAATCAGTACCACAGGGCTGCATTTTGTAAGCTAGGCTTGGCACAAGGAAACAGGAATAAGGCTTGCAGCAAAACATTCCAACTTTAAATAGACGGAAGTATATGCAAAAGGCATTCAAAAGATAAAACAAAACAAATCTAACCTCAAAAGGTTTCTTTGCAACTATCATGGCATGTATGCATCACATGAAAACAAGCTTCTAGAGAAATCTGCTCTCTATGCATCTAAACAGAACAAAAGGAAGAAATGCACGACTTTAAGGTGCACTTGGAAATGGGAATAAACTAGTATTCCATCTAATCTATAGAAAGTTTCTCTGACCCATTGCTAATCGAGGCTACCACTACGAAAATGAAAAATGCCAAAATAGGAATAAAGATGAATATTACTAGAAATGCACAAAAAAATCAATTTGTGAAACATACAGATTTGCATGCCGTTAGTTGCTTAGTGCCAACATCATGAGTGCGGGGCATACCTTTTTGTTTGTTTCAGAGCCATTTGTTAGGGCGGGGCATATTAAGCACATGGCTACGAAGCACAACGTGGGGGGTCTGAATCCCCCCTCCTCGCCCGCATACTACTCGACTCAAACCTTCTAATTTTTCGTCTCAACTCGAACTTTGAGTTTTCAATATTTTAAAACAAGATTTAGCTAATCAAAAAAAGTAAGTAATCTCGGATGGAGCCAAAGATTCACTATTTTTTGGCTTTGGGGTATGATGGAATAAAGCAAAATGGCTCTTTAAACTGTCTGCGTTTCTTTCAATTGTGAAGTAGCAGTTAGTCAATGCAACTTTCGATGCTCATCATGGGTCATCCGGAAACAGTCGCGCTATGTTTTTAAACATAAGGGTCAGACTGCGTACATCCGATCCCCCCTTACCCCGCAATGGGCGGGAGCCTTTGAGGCATTGGGGTAATGTTGTTGTCGTTTGTAATATAAACAACTACTTTTCATAATCTAACTAAAAGTATTTGAACAACATGAGAAGGTTGTAGTCAAAGAGAGTAGTTTGTAAGCTATAGTATCATATAAAGTGAAAAAGATAAACATAAAACTTTTCAACTGAGTTTATCATTTATTACTATCCTCTTCAAGTCAATGGGATAACATGAAAATCTCAAATCTTGGCGCCTCACTTATGCGCCTTGCAAAACATCTTCCTCCAAAATTTTTATCAAAAAAGTGTGCATGACCGATTGATCACCTTTTAAAGTGATATATATATATATATATATATATATATATATATATAAAAGTAACCATTTCAAATTTAATTCAAATGAAAGGCCATGAGCTCATACAAACTAGTTCTCCATCCTAGGGAATAGCACATTCCTTCGTAATGTTACCTCAGCAATTGAGGTATGTTTGTATTATAGTCCCACTCTCACTTGGAGAGGGCTCCTTGTGGAAACGAAGCACCCAAACCTCACTACACCTAGTTTCAACCTTTAATATGAGGAGCATGTATCCTCCAATGAAAATGAATACCGAACCAAACTGAGATTTCAAGTTATTAATTTAGCTTTTGTAAATTTGATACTTTAGTTTTATTTTGATATTTTATATTACCAAAACAAAATGAAATACAAAGTTTATATATTGCACAAAATAATTTAATTATAATATCATATATATAATTACTTGGTACAACAAAAACAACAACATACCCAGTGGAATCCCACAAGTGGGGTCTGGGGAGTGCAGAATGTATGCAGACCTTACCACTACCTCATAGAAGTAGAGAGGTTGTTTCCTGGGAACCCTCGTCTCAAAAATCCATAAGCAGAATAAACTAGGTATGACAAAAAGGAAAAGAAAGAAAATATAAAGAGAGACTAATAATGAAATGCACATGACAGTATGCAAATACAATAAAACTAACATATATACGACAATATAATGACAACACATGATAAAAACATGACTCCTCCTGCTACCCTACTATACCCCACAGCCAGACATTCACCTAATACCAACCAATTAGCCTACTACTCTAATTCGCAACCTCCACTCTTTTCTATCTAAGGTCATGTCCTCGGTGAGATCAAGTTCGTTATTCAAACAAAGATGGGGAAAATAGCAGTGGCCTCGAACTAGAGCGAAAATCCCAACTTTTACTAGGTATGTTGCTCAAATTGTCCACATGTATTGTTAATGCGTGTTGGATCCTCCGAAAATATGCAAATTTTGGAGGATCCAACACACACCAACATTTTGAAGAGCCCGAGCAACATAAATTTCTTGTAGTTATATATGCAATACACAAATATCATTAATCATATTATATAACTACATTACTTTAAGATTTTATAATTGTTTGAGTTTACATATAATCGACAATAACATACCAAGTGTGATTCCGTAAGTGATCACAAGTGGAGTACGGCGAGGGTCAAATGTGTGCAAGTAGAGGCTTTTTTTGAGAGACCCTCAACAGAAGAAAAAGATAAATTTACACATCATCATATAACATAATTCAATTATAATGAGTTTAACTACATTTCCTTTAACTACATTTCCTTTGGTATTTACATGAATTTACACATGATTATATATAATCTTTTAAATAAATTATTTTTTGACAAGAAAGTGTTTTTAGCCTCCCAATTGCAAGGACAAGCTCTAAGCAGGGCAAGGACTCAATGGCTCCACAAGTTTTGTGTCTCACTTCAGGACTTAAGTGCACCTTTGACAACACTAATTGTCAAACTCATTAGCCAAATACAAATTGTTAGCCCTAAAAGTACTTTATTGGAAAGCACTTTTGACCAAAAACCGCTTACTTAAACAAGTAGATTTGAAAGCTTGGCCAGGCAAGCGATAATTGAACTGAAAAGAAGAAACTAAACAAACTAGACTTGCTTCGGATTGAAATATTCTTTAGATAACAACAACATACATACCCATTGAAATCCCACAAGTGGGGTCTGGGGAGGGTAAAATGTACGCAAACCTTATCACTACCTCATAGGGGTAGAGAGGTTGTTTCTGGGAAATCCTATATTCTTGAGATAACCAAAAAATAAATTGAACTAAAACACCAAATTGATCCAAACCATTGATGAACACCCTTTACTTGAAACTTCAAGCTCAATTGTCCTCAACATGCTCAAGAAAACATTTATAAACTAGCAATTCTCCACAAAAAGGTACTTCTCTCATATGTCAACTAGAAGCATTGTCCTTAGCCAACAAATTTTTTAAAAAGGGACAAGCAATAGAAGGTTAAGAGGGAATTGATAGCATAACAAGCTAACCTGAGATGGAAATTGAGACTTGAATGCCTTGGGTTGAATGTTACAACCACCACGTCCTGCAGCTTTGTAGATCCCATACATCAACTTCAAATCAACATCATAAAGAAAAAGCCGCATCCCCTTGTAAATTTTTTCAACCATCTCTTTCTTGTTTGCCGGCAACCCTAGAACCTTGTAACGATAGCAGTCCTTCTTAGTCTCAGAGTTGCACATGAAGATCATACCCATGCCATTAGCCTTCTTCTTTGCGGATGACTTCTTTCTTGATGGCTCGGGCTTGTCTTTGCCTTCAGAATCGATTTTCCCAGGGGCCACCCCAAACTTATCTTTGGAAGCAACAGTCTTAGAGCTTTGCTCAGTTGATTCCAATTTCCCCAAGTCTTCCCCAACCTTGCTAATAGAGGCTACTTTCTTCTTAACTTGCTTACTCTCACCTTTATCTTGATTTGCCTTTCTCTTCCTATTATTCCTCTTCCTCAATCTTTTAGTTTTTGGTTTCAAACTTCCTTCCACTTCCTCCTTATTCTTTTCATTTGTTTCATCTTCATTTTTTTCCAAACCATCTTCTTGGTTATCTTTGTTTATTCCAATAGCACCTCCAACCTGCTTATCATCTACATTTTGTTTACCACCTTCCTGTTCTATGGCAGTTTCTTCGTTAGTACCCTCATCATTAGCATCTTCTGCTTTCTTATCAGCAGTATATGTTTCATCCCCTCCAACCACTTCATTTTCTTTATTATCTCTATCTTCATTTGTAGCAGGTTCTCCCTCTAAAGTTTCAGGTTCTGATCCATCATTTTCTTCCTCTAAAGCTTCAGTTTCAGATCCATCATTTTCTTCCTCCAATGTTTCAACTTCTGCTCCATCATTTTCATCTTCTGCTACAACAGTGATCATTGTTTGCTCAGTTACTGCTGTTGCAACAAATCCTCCAGTTTCGACGTCCATCTCACTGGAGTCTTTTGTCAAAGCAGCTTCAGAAGCAACATCATCACTTCCAGAACTTTTTGAAGCACTGGCTTTGCCTTTTGCGCGCACCATGGCGAACCTAAGTATCTCCGAATCAAAGGGTGTCAAAAATGGTGAGCAAAACTCCTAATATATAATCAGAAACCAAGCCTTGGTACAAAGCCACTGTTGCATGATACAAACAACAGAAATGAGGTCACAAAACCCTGTTTATCATATACAAGAAATGAAACTGAGAGTAGCAGCTAGAAACACCCACTTAAATTAGTTAAACTCATTAAAGAATGAACCACTTACTTAAAAAAAATGAACCACTTCCTCTATCCACAAAAAAATTACATCAGACATTTAAAAAAATCAACTCTCCATAGCACAATTCAATTATAAAAACTAGTTTCACCTCTAACCCTACCCCTAATACCTACAAAAGAAGTAAACTGCAAAATACATCAATATATATAATTTCAATCCCAAACTAATTGAGATCCCAGTAACGAATGTTCGATTTATCAACATCTATAATTTCAATCTCGAACTAACTGAGACCGCCTTAACCAGTATAAAATGATAATCATCGGAAAAACTACGAGATTGGAGAAACCGATGCCTGATTTATCAACATATACACCTAAATGAATACAAAATTCAACTGAATTAGAGATCAATTGAGATTCGTACAACCTAAAAAAGAGATAAAAACAATGATATTCATCAAAATCGTTAACACCGACGAATAAAAACCTAAAAATCAAAAGTAAAAAACGTGATCGGAAAGCTATTCCAGCATCAATGAAATCTAAGGAGAAACAGAAGGAAAACTCACCTGTAAACAGTGCCGATTGAACGGAGAAAAATCCTCAGCTAGGTTTTGACGGGAAACCCTCTTTATCTTCCTTTTTTATGATAAAAATGAAAATTTTTATCGGTATTTGTATTGGATTTTAGTGTTAAAAAAATGGGGATGATAAATATGATGATTAAATCTGCATCGTTTATTTGTGAAATGTAAAATCTAAACGGTTAATTGGTCAAATAAAAAATTTTCAAATAGTTCATATTAATTAATTTTAATAAATTTAATTATTATAATCTAAATCATCAACTTATATAGAGTTTTAGTGTCAAAATGGGAGATATTAAATATGATGATTAAATCAGAGACATTAATTTGTCAAATGTAAAATCTGAACCGTTAATTGGTCAAATAATTTTTTTTTCAAATAACTCATATCCATTAATTTTGATAAATTTAATTATCATACTCTAAACCATCAATTTATACAGGATTTTAGTGTTAAAATGATCGATGATAAATATGATGATTAAATCTGTGTCATTAATTTGTCAAGTGTAAAAGCTAAACTATTAATTGGTCAAATCAAAATCTTCTAAAAATGATTTATACTAGATAATTTGATTATCATAATCTAACTTAATTCATCAAATACAATATCCGAATTGTCAATTCGTCAAATGAAAACCCTTCAAAATATTAACATTAATAAATTTTGATAAATATGATGACCGAAATCTAAACCGTCAATTCGTCTACAAAATTTGAACCGTCAATTGATCAAATGAAAACACTTCAAAATATTTACATTAGTTATTTTTGATAAATATGATCGACCAAAATCTAAATCACCAATTCATCAGATATAAAATTTGAACTGTCAATTGGTCAAATGAAAATCCTTCAAAATATTTACATTGATTAATTTTGACAAATATGGTGACTAAAATTTGAATCGTCTATTCATCAGATATAAAATCTGAACTGTCAATTAGTCAAACAAAAATTTTATAAAGAACTTACTTCCTCTGTCTTATTTTATGTGACATTTTTTTCTTTTTGGTCTGTCCCCAAAAAAATGTCACTTTACTCTAATTGGAAATAATTTAGCTTTAGAATTCTCCTTTTACCCTTAATGAAATGATTCTCAACCACACAAATATCTATGAATAACTTTAGATCACAAATTTTAAAAGTCTTTTTTTTTTCTTAAACACTGTGCCAAGTTAAAGGGTGCCACATAAAATGGGACGGAGAGAGTATGTTAACTCATTTTAAATTTAAATATATAGTGAGAAATGACAAAGAAGAAAAAGAATATTGTGCTCTTTTAAAAATTAATTAATTTTTAGACACGTGCATTGCACATATATATTGAGTGATTTAATAAGCAATTCTGTATGATAACATTATTAACTTAATGATTTGGATAAATAATTATACATGAAAAAAATAATATTTAGTTTTATGTGGTTGATCAGTATTTTGTTATGTGGTTGTATATTAGATGGAGCTAACCATTTCGATAAGATATCCAAATTAACTCCTTCCTGGTTGAAAGGAATTCTTATAGCTCCAACAATATTTGAGCTTATAAACCTATAAAGATGGACAATCAAAATTTAAATAAATATGTGTGATTTACTTTACATATTCTATTTGATGAGAAACATGTGAACTGTTATAAAATATAAATCTAAAATTGACTAGAATAAATTTTATGGCGGAATAATAAAGTAAGATAATTGGCAGAAGAATAGAAGAATGATTTGTATATATATTACTCTGTGTGTGCAACTTCTTACATAAAACTGTCAGGTTATTTATAGTCACAATGGGAGTGTATATTTGTAATAAAATAATAATTCATGTGTGGGCCCCACTACCCACTTAACTATAATAATTCATCTTCCATACTTTTACACAATTATGATGTTTTCAATACTCCCCTTTAATTGTACAAGAAAAGAAAAGTTCTAAGTGACCTTAATATGCATTAGCAGTCTCATTAAAAACCTTGCCAAGAAAAACTCAGTGGGAAAAAAACCTTGCCTAAGGGAAAAAGAATACAACATGCATTTTCTCCCTTTGATAAAAGCTTCATTTGATACTTTGGGGACGGCGCATTCTAATCTTATATCTTAACTTATCGAATGTTGACGTTGGTAATGCCTTAGTGAATAAATCTGCAACATTATCACTTGAATGAATCTGTTGTACATCGATTTCACCTTTCTTCTGAAGATCATATGTGAAAAATAATTTTGGTGAAATGTGTTTCCTTCTGTCTCCCTTTATGAAGCCACCTTTTAATTGAGCTATACACGCGACATTATCTTCAAATATGATCGTAGGTACTTTGACATCATTTTTCAGTCTACATTCTCTTGGATGGAATGTATCATCGATCTCAACCACACACATTCCCTACTTGCTTCATGAATTGCTATTATTTCAGCGTGATTTGAAGAAGCAGTAACAACAGACTACGTTGTAGATGTCCATGATATAGCAGTTCCTCCGTATGTAAACAAATAGCCTGTTTGAGATCGAGCTTTATGTGGATCTGATAAATAATTTGCATCTGCATAACCAACAAGGTCTGCACAACCTTTGTTAGTATAAAATAAACCTATATCAATTGTACCTTTCAGGTATCGCAAAATATGTTTGATATCGTTCCAATGCCTTCGTGTTGGGGAAGAACTGTATCTTACTAGCAAATTAACAGAAAATGTTATATCAGGTCTAGTTGAGTTAGCAAGATACATAAGTACTCCAATGGCACTGAGATATGGTACTTCGGGATTAAGAATCTCTTCATCCTCTTCAGGAGGACGTAATGGATCTTTTTTCGCTTCAAGCGATCTGACAACCATTGGAGTACTTAAAGGATGTGTTTTGTCCATAGAATCGTTCTAAGATTTTCTCAGTATAGGCAAATTGATGAACAAAAATTTCATCTGCTAAATGTTCAATTTGCAGACTCAGACAAAGTTTTATCTTTTCGAGATCTTTTATCTCAAATTCTTTCTTTAAATATTCAATTTCCTTTTGGACCTCTTCAAGAGTTCCAATGAGATTTATATTATCAACATAAACAGCGAGTATTACAAAATCTGATCTCGATTTCTTAATAAAAATACATGGACAAATAACATCATTTATATAGCCTTTATTTATCAAGTACTCATTGGGGCGATTGTACCATATACGCCCTGATTGTCTTAGACCATATAATGATCTTTGCAATTTAACTGAGCATATTTCTCGAGACTTATTACATGCTTCAGGCAATTTAAATTCTTTTGGAATTTTCATGTAAATTTTGTTTTCAAGTGAACCATATAGGTAAGCTGTAACTACATCCATTAAATGTATTTCAAGATTTTCATGTATAGCTAAACTGATAAGATATTGAAAAGTTATTTCATCCATAACAAGTGAATATATTTCATTATAATTGACACCGGGTCTTTGAGAGAATCCTTGTGCAACAAGGCGTGCTTTATATTTTACAATTTCATTTCGTTTTCGCACAAAAACTCATTATAGCCAACTGATTTTACACCTTGGGGGTTTGTACTACTGGTTCAAATACCTCACGCTTAGAGAGTGAATGTAGCTCAGATTGAATTGCTTCTTTCCATTTTGGCCAATCATCTCTACATCAACATTCTTTGACGGATTTAGGCTCAATATCCTCACTCTCTTGCATAAGGTTAAGTGCAACATTATATGCGAAAACATTATCCACTGTAACTTTCGATCAATCTAAATTTATCTCATCACCAGTAGAACTTATAGGAAGTTCTTCATTCACTTGATTCTTGAGTTCACTGATTTCTTTAGGAATATCAGGATTTCTCGAGTCTTGACCTTCTTCAAGAGGTTCTTTTGTAGTATCATCTTTATTATTCTTTATGCTTCTTTTTCTAGGATTTTTATCCTAATGGTCTACCATGCTTCAGGTGTGTTTGGGATTCAGAAGCTATGATACTATCAGATGGTCCCTTTGGGACATCAATCCGGATAGGCACATTCACTGCAAGGATATGTGACTTAGTTATCCGTTTCAAATTAGTAAATGCATCTGATATTTGATTTGCTATTGTTTGCAAGTGGATGATCTTTTGGACCTCGTGTTCACAGATGCGTGTTCGTGAATTAAAATGAGATAGTGATGAGACTTTCCACGTAATTTATTTAATTTCTTTTTTGGTTTCCTTTTTCTCTCCTCCTAATTGCGAAAAAATTATTTCATCAAACCGACAATTTGCAAATCTAGCAGTAAATAAATCTCCTGTTAACGATTCAAATATCGAATTATAGAGGGTGAGTCAAACCCAACGTATATACCTAACCTTTGTTGAGGGCCCGTCTTAGTACGTAGCGGTGGTGCTACAGGCACGTATACCATACAATCAAAAATTCATAGATGAGTTATATTTGATTTATGACTAAATACTAATTATGACGGAGAATATTTATTATAGTTGGTTGGTCGAAAATATACAAGTGTTGCTGCACGTAAAATAGCATGACCCCACATGATAGCGGGTAATTTTGATTTCATAAGTAGTGGTCTTGCTATCAATTGTAGGCGCTTAATAAATGACTCTGCAAGGCCATTTTGAGTATGAACATGATCTATCGGATGTTCAATTTTTATCCCAATTGATATGTAGTAATCATCAAAAGCTTGGGATGTAAATTCACCAGCATTATCTAGAAGAATAGATTTAATTGGATAATCTGGGAATTGCGCCCTTAATCTTATTATTTGTGTCAGTAGCTGCGCAAACGCCAAGTTGCTGGATGATAAAAAGGCGCATATGAGACCATCTTGATGATGTATCTATTAGGACCATAGAATATCTAAACACTCCACTATGTGGGTGAATAGGTCCACATATATTCCCATGTATACCTTTCAACAATCTCGAGGATTCGATGCTGGGTTTTAGGGTCGATGGTTTGACAATTAATTTGCCTTGATAACAAGCAACACATGAAAATTCATCATTCGCAAGAATCTTTAGGTTCTTTAGCTGATGACCAGTGAAATTTTCAATAATTTATCTCATCATTATAGTTCTAGGATGACCTACTCGGCCATGCCATAACACAAATATTTTTGGATCAGTAAACTTCTGGTTTACAACCGAATGTGCTTCACTGACATAAATTTCTGCATAATATAGGTCAGACGATAAAGACGACAATTTTTTCAGAATATATTTCTTTTCCGAGACACTCTTGGTTATACCAAGGTATTCAACATTCATTTCATTTAGTGTCTCAATATGATATCTATTTCTGTGAATATCTTTAAAACTTAGAAGATTTCTAAGGGATTTAGAAGAGAACAATGCGTCTTCTACGATAATTTTTGTCCCCTTAGGCAGAAATATATTTTTGGAGCCTTAAATTATTTTTGCACTGCCAGATATTATAGAAACATTTGCCTTTCTTCTAAGTAAAGTAGAAAAATATTTTTCATCTTTAAAAATTGCATGAATTGTTCCACTATCAATTACACAGATATCTTCACGGTTGATTATTGATCCACACAAAATTTGAGGCATATCCATTCCTTTTAAAGAGAAAATTAATTAGTAAATATTTATTTTAGACCTCATGCGTTTTAATGAAAGTCTTGCATAAATATCATAATAAGAAAAACATGATTTTATTCATTTTATATGAGTTATAAAAATACGAATTCATACATAAAAATAGAAGCGAAACAATCAAATAAAATTATTAGGCTTATTAATGTCCATATTTTCATCATTATTAAAATTTTTTTCGAATAAATTTAAGTATTCCAGTACATCTAGATGCATAGGTTCTATATTATTTTCGTCCAGATGAAGTATATGATCATTCTATACTAAGAAAGGCAATTTAATAACCAACAAGTCTTTGTCCAATGTCTTTTATTTTCACATTTGTGACATATGCTTTCTGAATTTATCTTTAGAAAAACTTGTGGCTTTTCCTTCCTTCTTTTTAAATTGTTAACATGTCTTTGTGCGAGACGACTATCATGATTAATTCATTGTATCTTTTAGCAATAAGAAGGTGAGAAAACAATTCAGAATATTTAGTAAATTTTATACTGCGATATTGCTACTGCAGGAGCATTTTTGGGGGGAAAATGTGAAGTACTTTTTTTCAAACTTATCTTGTTCAGTAATTTCTTCTCCGAATAAATTTAGCTATGATATAATTTTGAATATTGTTAAATTATATTCAGTTATATTTTTGAAATCTAATAATCTTAGATTTAACCAATCATGACATGCTTGTGGAAGGACGACCAACTTCAAGTGGTTAAATATTTCTTTTAGATTCTTCCACAATTTTAACGTATTTGTGGAAGGACGACCAACTTCAGGTGGCGATATCATTTTTTAAGATTCTTTCATAATTTTAGCATATTTATGGAAGGACGAGTAACTTCAGGTGGCTTTATCATTCTTTAAGATCTTTCCACAATTTTAGGGGATCTTTTATTATACGATGTTGTAATTTTAACCCCTAGTCAAGATGGTGGCAGAGAAATATCACAGCTTTGACACGGTTTTGACTAGATATTTATTGTAAATATAGTTCAGCATCTAGTGCCCATAATAAATAATTTGTTCCAGAAATATTAAGAATAATAAATTTAACTTTTGAAATATTTAATAAAATGAAACTCTTACCTTCTTTCTTACCTATTTAAAATAGCTTTAAATAGATAGAGCTTCGTGCTGATAACGTGTTATAAAATATAAATCTAAAATTGACTAGAATAAATTTTATGGCGGAATAATAAAGTAAGATAATTGACAGAAGAATAGAAAAATGATCCGTATATATTACTTTATATGTGCAACTTCTTACATAGAACTTCAGACTATTTATAGCCACAATGGGAGTGTATATTTGTAATAAAATAATAATTCTTGTGTGGGCCCCACTGCCCACTTAACTATAATAATTCATCTTCCATACTTGTATACAATTATGGTGTTTCCAATATCAAGAAGTATATTTCACCTAATGCTTTCTTATATATCATATTTTTATTGTATGTTTATGTATTTCTTTTCTAATGATAATTATAGAAAAAAAAATTGCCAAAATATACAATTTAAGAGATAATATTATATGTCAAGTTCAAAAAATATTTACATAATAAGTTTTTTATTTATATTGTTGCTATATTCTATTTTTATTATTTTTTATTTTTATATTTGTTTTTCCTATTCTTCTTCCATGTGAAGTATACAAAAGTACACAATTGTTCTTTTAAAAAATGGGTTAATTATGACTTGACATTGACAACACACTACCCACTTTTGACTTTTTCTATTTTTTTTCAAATTTTGATTTTTAATTTCATGAACATCCTAATGTAAGAATAAACCCTCCATATTCTATAACCAAGTAACTCTTTTGTCTTCTTCGTCTCCTTTTTTTCTTCATGCGATTTGTCTGTCCATTTTTTGGCCATTCTCTTTTAGTTATACTTATAAATCACTTTCTTTTACACTTCATCATTGATTTTTCCACATGGGAGAAAAACTCCTATTTGAAAAAGCCCTCACTTAAATGCCGAGGCTATTTGTTTGGATAGCACACCTTCACGATGTTCAAGGCCGAACTTTAATCTATTAACTCCTTTATCAGCTCGAAAAAAATCGGTTGAATGGTAAGGTGAATGTTATTGTTGTTGAGTTCTCGAACAAAAAGGATTTCGTCATGTGTCCTTTAAAATGTTTGAAGAGAAAAGGGAAAGAGAAGGTTGATTTACCGCATGATAGCAATTTTGAAGATGAACTGCCGATTTTGAAGAGATATCGTTTGAATGAGAAATCAAAATCCCAAAATGTTAAATGCAAGATACCAATTTGTTGGTTAAAGTTGTGGAAGTTGGATTCAGGTTGTTAATTTTTTTTGTTTATTTTATGATAATATGTTGCTTCTACGATTTATTTTGTGGTATTTGATAGTAGTATTCTTGGTATTATATGTGGTTTAAGTATTTTTATTTGTTAATGATCTTTTGTTGGGTTCATTTCTAGTCTAAATTATGTCACCAAATTTGTTTGTCATTAAATTGGGTCTAAGCATTGTTTTTTCTCTTTTGTTCTTACTTGATTTTTGTTACTAAATTTGTTATTTAACTGGTGAATTTGTTAGTTAAATGTTCACAAATAACCACATTGGCTAATTTCTTTGTGTGCAGTTGGCATGATTGTCGGTTATTCCTTATTTTAATGATTTTGGATGCCATTCTTTCAAATTTTTAAAATTTGTGTTGTAAGGACCCAGAATTTCCAAGCTTATGTATGTCATTTAAGGCTGTCATGGGCCCCTACGACAAGCCATGTATAAAAGGATTTTCGTTGGCTAAGTTTGACATAAGTACCGGTAGAAGGGTCAACTTTAAACAAGCATAACTTTTAGCACATTTGGAACTGGGTGGCCGACAACATATCATATGAAATCCCTTTGAGTTAGCTTTCCAACACACTTGCTCACCTTATTTCGAGTTCGGATGAAGGAGTTATGACCGTTTTCGTGAGACCCTCTCATGCAGTGAAGCCCCACGAGCACCTATACGGCCAGTGGTGGCTTTTACGGGTCGTGTGACGCATGTGAGGCTGGGAAAAACTATTTTTGGCCTAAGGCATGGACCACGACCAGTGGCACGGGTCGTGTGGCTTGACACTGATCGTGGGGTGAGGTGTGAAGGTGAGCAAGAGGGCTAAAGTGGGCGTTTGGAGGAGTTCTTTTGCCAAGTGTTGAGCCACGCCCCCTCACCACGACCCGTGGCAAGGGGCACGACTCGTGTCCCTTGGCGTGGAGCTTGGGCAACACTTTCCTGCACCAAGTATGGTGCCAAGAGCCCTCCACACGGGCTGTGAAGCTCCACACGACCCTGGAGGCCTCCGTGGTCGCTACGAGACGTCTTTTTCCAATCGATTTTCAACTTCAATTTTTAGACTAAGTACCTTGTCACGGGCACTCCACATGACCCACGGAATGCCACACGACCCATGGGTCCTTCCATGGGGCAACACTTTGTCAAATTTTCCATCCGTTCACTAATGACATTTTCATAAATGCTAATTATTCTAATGACCCTTTTTGACTTCCTAAGCTATTTTAACCTTTCTAAAAGACCTAAATAATATTCCAAAGGATAAAACTCACTACTCTCATCTCAATCACACTGTCAAATCCTCTTAAGAGCCTCCATTGAGTTTCAATTCAATTTCAAGGAAACCCATTAACAAGTTTGGATTCCAAGACCCACTTCCAAGCTTTCATTCTTCCCAAACTTAATTCCAAGGAACTCTAGGTCTAAGGTATGTGGATTGATCCTTGATTCCTTCTAATCAAGAAAACCCAAAATTGTTTTCAAGAAAACCTACATGGATTTTGCTTACTTTAATTTGGAGTTTTGAATATTATGATTACTAAAATTCTATTGATGCATAGGTATTGTTTATTTGATGATTTTAATGTGATTTAAACTATTATATGAGGATTTACTTTGGGGTTTATGAAATTATAAATATGCATGTCTCCTTTAAGATTTATTTAGGCATGGGTGGTTACACTGGATTTAAATATGGATTTAATTATGAGTTCACTTCAATTTCATATTATAAACATTAATTTTATATTTAGTCTTAATTACCCATGTCATTCTCTCATTGTTCATAGCATATGCATTCATGTACATGGATTATTTTGAGAAATTGTGTTATAGGTTAAGCCCAATTTTATTTTATGGTATGATTTTGATAAAATGTTGGTTATGACAATATTGTGATCACATATATATCTTTGATTTTGGCTCTTTGAGCATTTTAGGTGCTTGCACCATTTTGTATATGAATAGGCTATTCCTATGCATGAGTATATAGACTATGAAATTATGTTTTGGCCTTTAAGCCTAAGAATGCATTGAGATGGTTTCGAAAATGATTTACGTCATTTGAAAGTATGTATATATATGTATACATATATTTATTCTTGTGGGATGACGACTTAGTACCGATGGATTGGGGGCGTTAGGGCTATCCCCAAGGGCCCTCTCCCTTTCCTTGAACTATGTGCTTAGCATAGGTTTTCGATCCCAAGAGGGAGTTGTCCCGTAAGAAGAAGGAATAATTTGATTTGTGATTTGTGAAAATCCTACCCAAAGAGGGAGTTGTCCCGTGAGGAAGGTTACTTCATATGAAGAAGGATTTGTCCCGTAAGATGAAGTGTGGTCTACCCTTGGCAAGTAGATCACCTCTTTACCGATGAGGGAATTTCATCGGGATTCCAAGTAATAGCCCGCTTGGTCTTACTTATATCGGTTGAGGTCACATCCCCAATATATATAAGCGCATCATTTGCATTTCATGCATCATGACTTTCATAGCATCTCGTATATTACATTCTTCGATATTCAACTCTTTCTATATTATGTGCCTTGTCATCTAACGTCGATATGTAGGTTTTGGTAAGTTACATGCATTGCACCCCGCATACTTAGTATATTAAAACATACTAACGCATACTCTATGCCTACATGATGTTACCATGTAAGAAGCGGAACCCCTATTGATTCTCCTCGTGGCTAGTCGGATTATTCAAGTTAGCTTTTGGTGAGTCCTCATGTCCGGGGACAATATCTATCTTCTTTCATGCTTATGTTCAGACTATATCTTATATATTTTGAAACTTATGACTATGAGGGTGAGCCGGGTTGTTTGTCTTGGCCCCCGCTAAGTTCTATGTCTAGAGGTATTATTGGACAAGTTATGTATTACACGTGAGCTTTGACTTATTTATGTTATTCAAGTGTTTAGCTCTTTACCTTGGACCTGGTTCTCCTTATTTATGCTTATCTCTTATTGTCATTTTAATTGCTTTCGCGACCAAGGATGTTTAATGATATGCTATGAGGCTTGTTTGGGATTCCTTCAGGTCCCCCATTCGCCAGTCACGTCTAGGCCCTAGGTCTGGGGCGTGACATATGTTTAGGGTTCAACTTATTGGGGTTTTTTCTATCTATTTTATGTTAGTGTGTTGGATCTATGATTTATTTTCTGGTATTTGATGATTTCTTCTTTTATCCTAATTATGCTAACAAGGTTGTTTTTGCATTGTTGATGATATTGTTTGTTAACCTTTCTATAGTAACGAATATCATGCTTTCAATATTTGAAAGTAGTGTTTATTTGTATTACATGTGATTTAAATATTTGTATTTGTTAATGACCTTTTGTTGAGTTTGAGCACTGTTTTTTGCTTTTTTTTTCTTATTCCACTTATATTACTATATTTGTTGTCTAATTGGTGAATTTGTTGGTTAAATATTCACAAATAAATATGTAGGTTAATATCTTCATTTATTTTTCAGTGACTGCAGGTTATACACTTGTTTTTTGCTGAATACTATGTGCAAGGCCACTTCGATATTTTTGCGTATTCTATAGACCCATATTTATTCCGATTGAGGTACAGTGCATTGTTTTGACAATATAGAACATAGAAGATAAAGGATGAAGCAGTCAGTAAATGTTGATTTTTATGTTTTTCTTTTTCAAGACTTTTTGAGTTTTTGATTATTTTTATGGATCTGTAATTCTATATTGTTAATACTTTTATTTATATAACTTTTTTTTTCTGCCACTATATCTTTGTTTGTACAGATTTTTGGGTTTAATTTATGATGTATTTTTTTTTTGTTATACTTTTGAATTTTAAAGAGTGACAACAAAAATTACACAAAGTTAGCTGCCAATTTGTTACGATCAAATCCCACCATTTTTAAAATGTGGAATCAAACATAGTTATTAATATAAAATTATACCTGTTAGAATGTAGTTAGTTTTCAGACCTTTTATGTAGAAGGCCCAGGCCCATATGTAATATATATATATATATATA
>JAABOM020000096.1:955988-971682 GCA_011800125.2 Solanum clarkiae
TGTCATGGCTCTTTAGCATAAATTTTAGTGTTAAACAAATAAATTAAGCATCTTTCTATTTATTTTTATAAGAACCACCAGGAATTTAAGTTAATTCCTCAAAACTGAAGATTATGATAGAATTTGCATCATGATACCTAGAAATATGTCTTCAATCAAAAAAATTTATATATATCAAAGATCAAACTATCTCAAATTTAATAAAGAACAAAACTTTACTAATCGCAATATAGTATTGGATAATTTAGTGATTCAAAAGTATTTTATCCATACGGGAAAGTATATTAGAAAACATAAAAAGTCATACCTAATGTACTCCAAAGGTCATGATGTACAAACAATATTGAAATTAAAATATATTTAATGTATACCAAATCATAACTTTTATAAGTATGTACACTATCATTTGACATATTATATAGTTACATTATTCTGCATTCAATAAACCATCGCAATAAATGTAGAATTTCAAATTTAAAATCACCCATTTATAACTTTTTTAGAGAATAAAGATATACGAATTTACGATAAAGATAAATATAAAAAGTAATATAGAAAAAAATAAATTAATCAACAATTATTGTACATTTATTGAATGAATACTTATTTATATAAAAACATTATGCAAATTTGCAACAAAGTTAAAGGTTTAAGAAGTTGAAAGAAAGTAAACTAAGTAAAAATTTTGCAGGTTACTTGAATTGACATAATTGACAATCACCAAAATAACAATTTGAAATTAATAAACAACAAAATTATTTCAATATCCAATTTATTAATTCAGATAATACAACAACAATAACAACAACATACACAGTAAAACAACATAACCAGTGATTAATTCAGACAACAATTTAATACTTACAAAAAAAAACTTTAACAAAACATTTTCAGAATCTCACTCTCCAAAATACTATTTAAAGAATGATTAAATTAAATGCTATTAGATATAATACATGAATTCACAAACTTTCTAACAATGGCATGAATTTGATCTCCCTCTAAATAATTATTATATACCAATACAAATTTAAAAAATAATACTAGGCATAACTTTGAAAAAAATAGACAAACCGGTGATACAAATCACAAATTTAGTACTATAAAAAAATATGCATCACCTCACTGTTAAATTGAAACCTTTTTTTTCTTTTTGAATTTTAAAATATTATTGACCAAGATAGTAACTTTGAAAAAGAAAAGTCCATTATTCCGTGAATGTGAAAAGTTGAAAAAATATGGGGAGTATAAAGCCTCTTTTTTGTTTTATTTATTTTTTAAGTAATAAACATTTAAAGAAAAAATTATCCATAAATAAAGTTAAAACTGTCCTATATGTTCATATTTATATTACTATATATAGGAAAATAACTTCTATAGAAGTGGGAAGTTGATGTGCAGTTACGAATTTTCTGATTTTTTTTTCTTTTTCATTATTAGCTTTTTTAATATAAAGTTTAGTAGGAGTTGACAATGTTTAAATTAATTTTAAATAAAATATTTTTAATTAATAAATAAAGTTTCATCCATTTAAAAAGTTTGTTTAATTTATTTTTAAATTAAGAATTTAAGAAATTATATGATGCTGACATGTGATACTTTTTGCTTCTCCTATTATATATAAATAGATATCATTTTTAAGAATAAATTAAAAGGATATCACATAAAATATAACAAAAAGGTTACTTGTTTTTTTCTTAAAATAAAAAATTAGGCAGATAATGGCAGAGACAAAGAAATAAAATGATGCCACGTCGGATTATAATGAAATCCTACGTGGCATATGATCCAAATTGTCACCACTTATTTGTAATCTCTTAAGTTGTGTATTATCGTGGGCAATTATTTTTTCATAGAAATAATTATTTGGAAATGACTCCATTGCCCTCATAAAATGAATTTTGAATTGGCTATCAAGATCATAATAACTGTAGTACTCAATTCATAATTAAATATTTATACATGCTAAATAATTTTTTAATGTAAATATAAGATTTAAACAAAAATTATCGAATTAATCTGAACCCATAAACTAATACTTTTGTCTCCGCTCATGACTATGGATTAACTTGATAACATTTTAACTGTTTCGTTGTCTGTTTTAAAATAATTGAATTATTAGAGTATTTTTTAGGGTTGAAAATAATTAAATTGTTCGTTATTCAAGACAGATGTTAGAATTTTTTTTCAATTTTATCCTTCATTAATAATGTTTTGTTGGTTTAATAATTCTTGGTCATTACTAATATTTTGGAGTTTTAAAAGGGTAAAAATGAAAAATACATGACTAATAAGTTATGTCTTTGTTTTTTTTTTCTTGAAAAAAGATTAGTGCCTTATTTAGCAATACAATTATTTTAAAATGGATGGAGTATTACTTTTTAGTAACTTTATCCATTAAAATTTAAATAAATATAAAATACTAAAAATTTTATAAGAAAATAATCACAATCTGAATTGTAATTTCGACATTGCAAATTAAAGATATCTTCATACTACTTATATCTACTTTTATGCTCATTATTATTATTAATATATTTAAATTACGAGCTTAGTAGAGTTTGACAAAGATAATATGTATGCATTCCTTAACTCTACTTCGAGAAGTAGAATAGTTATTTTTAATATACTTTCGATTCAAGTAAAACCCATCCAATTTGCCAAATTTATTCATCAAGGTGATCTGTTCATTGATTATGTTATACTCCCTCCGTCTATCTCTGTTCACTATACTATTTTAGGATGTCTAATAATACTTGTTCACATTATGAAATCAAGAGATAACCTTATATTTAGTTCCTAATTCACCATCATTAATTATAATTTTTTTCCTATTACTCTGTTCAAGATATTACAACAACAACAACATACCCAGTGGAATCTCATAAGTGGGGTCTAGGGAGGGTAAAAGTGTATGCAAACTTTACCACTGCCTCATAGAGATAGAGAGGTTTTTTTCGAGAAACTTTCGTATAAAAAATCAAGCCCTATAAGCAGAATATACTAGATATGGGAAAAAAAGGAAAAGAATAGATAAAAGAATGGACGACTAATAATGAAAAACAAATGATAGTATATAAATACGATAAAAAGTAACAAATATAAGATGAATAATGACAACACTGGATATAAACACACGACTAATCCTATTAACCTATTAT
Organism: Solanum clarkiae; assembly: GCA_011800125.2. NCBI lineage: Eukaryota > Viridiplantae > Streptophyta > Magnoliopsida > Solanales > Solanaceae > Solanum > Solanum clarkiae. Next base: position 959,150 of record JAABOM020000096.1, read on the forward strand.
ATCACAAGGTCAGACATCAACCTACCCCACTAGCCTATTATCCTGTTACCCTAATAAGCAGTATACACTCCTTTCTATCTACAGTCATCTCCGCGGTGAGATAAAGTTTCACCATATCTTGTGATTTTTGATACTACATTTATTATATTTAAAAGGTGATTTAATAAAATTATCCATATCATTTACTATTTCTTAATTCTTATGTCAAGTCAATTAGAGATAAATAAAGATAGACAGAGAAGATAGTATATTAAGTAATACTAAATTTATTTATTGATTGATTATTTTGTAAATTAGATCATTTAGAGACATAAAATTATAATTATCCCAAACTAATAGGAAGAAAAAAAGAAGACCATTTTTTTTTCTCTCTTCCCATTTTGTCGGATTAGGACAATTTTTGAAGACACACAAAAAAAATAAAAGAAAAAAACTTGAAAAAGAAAATTCCCTGACCCAACATTTTTACTTGATATTGTATAAACCAACCAAAACCAACCGATGCGTTGGACCCTCCACGTGGCAAAATCAGATTGTATATGGGCCCACCATTTGGCAAAGAACCGGTCTTTGGGTAGTTTTTTCACCAGTGACCTGTTATTACCAGTGATCAGACCGGTATTTACCGATAGTTCCGGTCACGGATGTCAAAGTGTATAAAGAACTGGGGTTTAAGGCAATGTTTGGGGGTGGTTTTCAGAGGGTTTTTGGGTCATGGTGAAAAAAAAAAGATAAAATGAGAAAGTATGTGTACAGAATTTGGGTGATTCTTGAGGTTTTTTCCTGCTGAATTATCTTGCCATTTTCATTTTTGATGAAAATTTTGGTTGTTTTGAAGGATGTGACATATAAAGTTTCAATCTTTTGTTCAACAGTTGTTTGGTTGCATAAAGTTTGAATCTTTGTGGGGATTTCATGGTTTTTGAAGGGAATCATGATGAAAATTTGGTTGGTTTAAGGTGGGTGATCCATTTCTTTCTCCTTTGATGACAAAATTTTCATAAAGCTCCAATCCTTGGTTTTAGAGCCTTGTTGGGTTGAGGAGAAAATCTTAAGATTTTAGAAGAAATTTTTGAACTTATTATTTTAAAGTTTTCTTAAAGAATAACAAACATTTCATGGGAGAATTGTGGGGTGAAGTTTAAGGAAAAATTGGTTGCTTTAAGGTGATGTGATGGTAATTGTGATCCATTTCTTTCTCCATTGATAAAGTTTCAATCTTTGGTTTCAGAGCCTTGTTGGGTTGGGGAGAAAATCTTAAGAAATTGTTGAATTTGTTATTTTTAAGTTTTCTTAAAGATTTTTTTTTCATGGGAGAATTGTGGTGAAGTTTGAGGAAAATTTGGTTGGTTTATGGTGATGTGATTCAATTTTTTTTCTTCTTTCTGAATAAAGTTGCATCTTTGTTTGGTACTTGGCTGGATTGGGGAGAAAATCTTGACAAAGTAGAAGAAACTGTTGAACTTTTGCTTTTAAGTTCAGTATGGTTTTCATGGGGAATTTATGGGTTTTGAAAAAAAAATTTGGTTGGTTTAAGTGTGATTTCTTTCTTTTTTTGTTGTGCAAAATTTGCAAAAAGTTCCAATCTTTGTTCAGAATCTGATTGGATTGTGGTGAAAATCTTGGATTTTTCTGCATCTCTGCATTTCAAAGGATTGAAGCTTTAAAATTTCCAAAAAGCTTTTCTGTTTCTTCTGTGAAAATCAGGGTGTCTTAGATTAGATCTATTGATCTTTCCCAAGTGGATTTTTGAATCTACTAGGTTTGGTTAGGTTGATCTAGTTGCTTTCCTTTTATATCATCTTTATAAGTTCTTTTTTCTAAATTTTCCCTCCAATCTTTGGGTTTATGGGTTGTTGGGATTCATGAATTTCATTAGGATTACTTTCCTCTCATGAGGAAATGGCTTCTTTCCTTTTTCCTCTCTTTTTTTCCCTCTTATCAAACATGTCATGTTGGAATAAATGCTGGTGCCTTTTCTTTCGTTTGATCGAAACATGTTCTTTTGTTGGTGAAAATCTTTCTTGTCATTCTTATAGTTATGATGCTTGGTTCTATGATTTCTGAAATTTTGATGTCATTCTTATGGTTTTTTATGATTGAGATCTTTCCATTTTTTGTATAGTATTAATTGGACGGAATAGCTTCTTTTAATCTTGAAACTGAGATCAGAATTTCTTTATATGCTTTTGGATTGGATATTTAAGAGGTTTTAGGATATTGTATCAGTTGTAGTTATGACAAAATTTTAAGATTATTCCTTTTATAACCATCATTTAAGTATCAATCTAGAAAAGACGACAACTTTTCTGCGTTTTGAATTCGGCTTAATGTTCTGTAATACAAAGTGCTAGTCTGTTAGGATTTTTTTCTTAAGCTGGCATTCATCAAAGTTTGGACATTCTGTTGTGTTCCCTGATGTTTTACACTGTTGTGCTTGATTACCAATACTTTTTACGTCAATGTCTTCATTCCTGATTTGTGATCTGGCTGGTTTCTTCTTTAGATCATTTCGCTTACATGGACTGCTTGTCCAGAGGGATGTATAGATAAGAGATTTTTGTTGTGTAAAGTAGATCAAAGACTGCTGGTGTTTTGTGTTATTTGAATGTTTAGTCCTATGGTTTCTGAGATATGGTGTTGCATAAGAGGTTAGATTATGGATTCAATGGCTATCAGGTGCCTCATATTCCCCGAGCTACCAGATCAGCTAGGGTAACTACATTTTTTATAAGTGATTATGTTTCGCCTTAATGTTTTTGGCTTGAGGCACTCAATCTAATCTTGTTTCATTGTTGATCTTTTTAGGGAAGGGGAAAAATTAGGAAGAAATTTGATGGCAATGAAATGTGTGCTTTTGCCTTGTTGACTTCTGTAGCTGGGAAGTTACTGCTTGAAGGAGAAAGCACTTTAAAGTCTAGTGGGAAAGATCGGTCTGCAGTTGTGAAAGATACTACCGAGACGATTAAGGAGGACGAAGATACAACTTTAAAAGAAAATCCTTCTAATGAAGGTTGCCTGGAGCGGGGTTTCTTCATTTCTCCAATTGTATCAGAAGCTCCTGTGGTAAATCATTGTTTAAGCAAATCGACGGATACATTATCTGGACCAGCATCTGTAATTACAAGTTCCGATTGCTCGGAGAAGTTGGGTTCTGCAGAACAATTCATAAATGGTGAAAACAAAATTGAAAATGGAAACTGTTCTACTAAGGCAGAACAGGAGGTATATGGCTGTGGAGATTTTTCTAGTTGTATAGTAGGCTCTGAAAGTAAAAAACAAGTGAAAATCGACCCGTCAAATGATGCAAGAATTCTAGCTAATAAGAGGGCTGCAATTTGCAGTTCAGATTTTCCTGATCCTTGGGATAGGAAGCATTCAACGCTTGCTGCTTCGGACAATACTGTAAAATTATCTCTTTCTAAGGACCATGATCCTTTTGGGTCCTTTCCGGTGATCCGGAATGATGTACAGTTAGCTAACAAAGATGATGATGAAAAATCTTGCGGGTGCACTCAACCTAGCACCAGAAATAAGGCCTTCAGGCTAGCACCACACGTAGGAGATTGGAGGATGCAGAAGTTACAGGCATCCAAATGCTGGGAAGTAAATCCACAATCTGATGATGGGGGACATGTCAATGTTGGTGAGTGTTTTGTATTGTTATTTTGGTTGTGGCTTTCTGTCTTTAACTTGTTGGATTTGATATAACAAGCATCTCTGCAGATAATGAAACAAGGAATGTGTTCCAGAACAGGAAAAGTGGCTACATGAGCGAAAGGTCTCAGAGGGATTTTCCTTTCAAGAAAAGAAAGCTCTATTATAGTAACTCGTTTTCCAATTCCGATGAAAGGAGTAGTGATGGAATATGTAGTTCTCCAACAAAAGACTTAAATAGAGATGCATCTGGTTATAGTCTAGCATCTTCAGGAGGTTTGTTGTCTGCTTCTGAAATCTTGCTTACAGTGAAAAACCATGCATATTAATCACAGTAATTACTTGCACATGGTGTGTATGCGTTCCCAGTTCTAATTGGTATTCATTCCCCCTCTGCATATGGACTCCAACAGCCCGTGCAGCAGCTGGGACGTCAATTCCCAAAGGAGCTCATGCATCCTTCAGGTCTAATGACTCCCATGGTGAGAATGCCTTTATTTGGACTAACTAATGATTATTTTGTATTCCTGGGGGTTTGTCATTTGAAGAGTTTCTGATGATACAAAGATGTTTATCCTCAGTGAAGCTCAAGATCAAGTCTTTCAGAGTTCCTGAGCTTTTTATTGAGATTCCGGAAAATGCAACTGTTGGCTCGTTAAAGGCATGTAAAAGTGTTAATTTTAAATACTATAATCTGTTCACCTAATGAGGTTCTAGTTTCAGTAGTACTGCTGCAGAATTCTTTGTTTCTCTTTTCCAGATTCAATCACAGACGTTCACCCTTTGTGCTTCTGATACTCTGCAGAGGACCGTCATGGAAGCAGTGACGGCAATACTTGGTGGTGGGCTGCGGATTGGTGTAGTGTTTCAGGGTAAGAAGGTTAGAGATGACAACAAAACCTTATTCCAAGCTGGAATTTCACATGATGACAAACTTGATGCTCTTGGTTTTACCCTGGAGCCTAGCTCCTCTCGAGCTTCCCCATCTCTAGGTCCAGAAGGTCGCTCTTGGGTACTTCCTTGTGAGACAGCTCGACCTCTAGCAAGGTATTTCATATGCTCGACGATCTCTGATTAGCATTAGTTTATGGTGTGTGTAGTATTAAGTTTCACTTGCTTGATTTTGGCATTCGACTAGCTGTAAATAATTAATGGAGTAGGTACTGCTTCAGTTCATTGTGTAGTTAAAGTCTCCATTTGCTTTCAACTTGGACACTTGAGATATTGCTATTGTCTTTAACCTTGTTAGTCTCTCGTCCCCTTTTTTCTCTATCTGATGTTGCTTTTTGTGGAGGTGGCAGGTCCTTATTCTGGTTTTCCTAAAACCTTCTAAAAAAAAGTCTTGATAAGCTTGCCATATATTTCGTAGCAGGTGCTCACCTGTTTCTGCAGTTATTCGTAATGCCACACAACAGGAGACGTATACTGCATTCCTGGATCATCCAGGAACAAATTTGAGCAACTTCATTGAAAGCGATCACGATTCAGCTCCATCCCCTCCTGATGCCTCTCTGGAGAAAAATGCAGCAGATTCAAGAGCATTGGTTCCAGTTGCTGCAATGGATGCAGAAGCCTTGGCTGCAGTTCCAATGCGAAAGCCCAAGCGATGTGAAACTGCGCAGCGTCGAATCCGTAGACCTTTTTCTGTTTCTGAAGTGGAAGCACTTGTTCAAGCTGTTGAGAAGCTTGGAACTGGAAGGTATATTTAGATGAGCCATACACACTTAAATTTGCATCTTCTTAACAGTTGTATGCAAATGTGGACCTCAAAGTTCCTTTTCCCCTACAATGGTTTTATGATCATACAGGTGGCGTGATGTCAAAATGCGAGCTTTTGATAACGCCAAACACAGAACTTATGTTGATTTAAAGGTACAAACTTCGCGAAATCTCTTGCATTTTGACAAACTCACCTTCCAATTGTTGCTTTGCCTACTTGAATCTAGGGCACTTGACTCTGAATATGTTAATTTTTTTCCTCCAGTTCCAACTTCAGGCTTCTTTTCTCGATTTGCTACTTATTCGTTTCCACATTTAAATGTGAGTTCTTGAGGAATCTTGCTGTGAAGTTTCCACTTGTTGCTTCCTTAAATAGCTAATGATAAATACGAATCGATATATGAAATTATTACTATATCTGTTATTGTATTTTACCTATCTCCAATAATAGTTGAAAAACATTTTATGCATAAGCTGGAAAGTAGAAGGAAAATGAAGTTATAAGTTATCCTCTTGATTAGGCCTGGCCTCCTGGGCACAGAGCCGAGCTGCCCTGGGGCTCGGCCCCAGTCTTGTGTGCTCGGGCTGAGAATAGAAGGCTTGATTGAACATGTAACTTTTGTTTTGAAAATTAAGTTTGTTCCATATGTTGAATAACATATATGTGCAGGACAAATGGAAAACACTGGTGCACACAGCGCAAATATCCCCTCAACAAAGGAGAGGCGAGCCTGTGCCTCAGGAACTCCTCGACCGAGTCCTCATTGCTCATGCTTACTGGTCCCAACAACAAGCTAGACAGCAGATGAAACATCAATCTGAGACGCGTCTTTTGCTTTAATAAGGTCGCAAAGGATAGACTGTCCTGCAGTAACTGGAGGAAGATAAGTAGATGGGGTTTTGCAGGATTTTTTTTTTGTTTTGTTAATAATAAATATATATTTTTTTTGTGTGTGAAGATTACATAACACAGCAGAAGTAAATTAGTTGAATTATATTTAGCTTCCTGTAGTAGAATCTGTTTCCTGCACGGATATAGGGGGAGTTTTGGGGTTGGCACTACTTGTACATGTTTGAAAATAAAGTGCTTACTAACACAAATTTTTTGTATCATTAAGACTTTTGTAATCTGCTTAAATTCTTGGTTTTAAGACAGGTTTTCACGTTAGTGAAAAGTAACACATTTAGATACATATAAACTAATATCTTTTTTAGATTTTTTATTCTAGAATGTTTATATCTGTTGCTCTTGTTATAGATAATTGTTTAACTGAAGGAACCCTCCTGAATTATCCTTCATTGCATGTATTTGTTGATTCACTTTACTTGACAATGAAATTTTAAAATATATTATATGATCAGAGTGTCTATTTCTGAAAATCAGTTTGAATTCATGTCAAGGCGATCAATTGCTGAAGCAATCCCATCTTGTTCAAAAATTGGTGAAGAAGTATATGGAAAGAAAGAGGGACCTTCATATAGTATTCATAGAGCTTAAGAAAACTTATGACAACGTTTTGAAGGATATCCTTTGGAGGTGTCTGGAGGCGAAAGGTATTCCAATAGTGTATATAAGAATGATAAATGACATGTATGATTGAGCCAAAACTCGGATATGAGTATTTTCCTGTTTGAGATGAGACTTCATCAAGGCTCTGTGTTGAGCCATTTTTTTTTGCTTTATTGATGGATGAATTGACATGGTCTATTCAGGAGGTGATTCTATGGTGTATGCTATTTATGGATGACTTGGTACTGATTGACGAGGCTCGGGATAAAGTTAACGATAGGTGGGAGATTTGAAGACATACTCTGAAGTCTAAAGGGTTCAAATTGAGCAGAACCAAAGTAGAATACTTGAAGTGCAAATTTAATGATGCGAGGGATGAATCGAACATGAAAGTGAAGCTTGCTGCTCAACTTATTCCAAAGAGATAAAACTTTAAATATCTTGGATCCATCATCTAAAGTAGTGGTGATATCGATTATGATGACACACATCGCATAGGGGTAACATGGATGAAATGGAGGCTTGCCTCTAGAGTATTGTGTGATAAGAAGATACTACCAGAATATTGGTTAGACTATCTTTGTTATATGAGGTGGAGTATTGGCTAGTCAAAAATTTGCATGTTATGAAAAACAGGTTGTAGAGATTAGGATGTTAATATGGATGTATAAGCATACTAGGTGTGATAAGATTACGAATGAGGTTATTTGGGAGAAGATAGGGTGACCTTTGTAGGAGATAAGATGAGAGAATCGAAACTAAGATGTATGGATATGTGCAGAGAAGGTGTGTTGATGCACTTGTTAGAAGATACGAAAGGTTGGATTCAAGGGTTATGCGGAGGGGTAGAGGTAGACGAAAAAAGTATTAGGGAGAGGTGATTAGATAGAATATGGCAGAGCTTCATATCACCGAAGACACGACCTTAGATAGAAAGGAATGAGGGTTGTGTAGTAGGGTAGAAGGTTAATAGGCTAGTAGGGACTGAATATTGTATTACCTTGTGATATAGTAAGTTAGTCAGATTAGTCGTGTCTATTGTGTTGTTATTGCCCATCAGTTGTTTTACTACTTTTATTTAATTTTAGACTTGTCATCGCTATTCTGTATTTATTATTTTCCTCCATTTTGGGGCTGATATATTTGAGTTGAGAATCTTTTGAAAATAACCTATTTATCTTTATGAGATAATGGTAAAATTTGTGTACACTCTATCTTCTTCTCACCCATTTATGAAATTCTGTTAAGTATATTATTGTATTACATGACTACACAATATTTTAATGATTCTTTTTGAAGGGAATTTATAACATTCATCTCTAATGTGTAATGTACATATCACTCCTTATTTTAAGAAAGTTCCAAATATCTCCTCAAAACTTGTTCACATGTACCAAAAAGAATATTTCTTTAAAGTGAAACAATCAATTTTGGATTTTTGAGAAAAAAAGTTGATTAGATTCTTATGGAAAATGCTTTATGGACAAGAGATATTTGAATATAGCATAAAAATATAGATGCCAAGATTTGCAAAAGTAGGCCCTTCAACTTCTATTCTGTGATTGATTGACCCCTGCCAGTGCTTTCACATCAAAAATAAAAACTAAGGAAAATATTCGTTTCAAGTCTTTTATACTATTGCATGAAAGAATTTGCATCTTGTATTGTAACATATTTTTGAAATGTTGTTTTTCAATAGCATATTAAAAATCGATTTGAAGTTTAATTCAAAAATAAATATAAATTTTAGAAGTTCCTCAAGATTCTTGATCAATATGAATTTTTTTTTCACTTTTAATCAGATGTTTCGAATTTGAATTCAGGTTGAAGTTCCTGAAATGAAAGCATTGTTAAGAACACCGTTGCTAAAATGGATCTTATAATATGTGAATTCTAATTAGACGAACCTAAAGTTCACCATAAAAATATCGAACACGTAGTTGAAAAAAGAGAGAAATTTTTGCATATAACCACTCAAAATACCTTAATTATGCTTCATAGCTATAGTTTGGGTAATTACACTTCATAATTATTGTTATAGCAATGTTTGTATAATTCGCTATACAATTCGCAGTTTTTATATAATATTTGTATATTTCGCTATACGACTCATGGACAATGTTTGTATAATTTCCTATACAATTCACAATGTGTATATTTCGCTATACAATTTGATTGGCGCACATCTTTTGTATAATCACACACAATATTTGTATAAATTGCGCGAATTATACAAAACTCAAACTGCAATTACAACTAAATATTTGCATCGAATCGTAAATTAATCCAAATTATAACTAAATTTGCTAATTAACTAGTATATATTTACTTATCTGTATAATTTTTTTAGGGAAATTTTTTTAGTGAATTCTAGTGGTGGTGGGCGTCCTGCTAAACCATTTAAAAACAAAAATTGACATATCCTAATTTTACTTTTTTTTCTTTTCAACGAAAATGACTACTATATGGCACAACGAAATGACTACTTTATGGCAGAATATTGATGAGCACATTACAAAAATGTCCTTTCTAAAAAAAGAATTCAATGGAAAATGTTTCATCTTAAAGAGCCTTTTGAAGATGACCAAAAACCAAAAAAAAGCCTTAAACATAACTTTCACAAAAAAAGTTATTTTCCCCCCCTTCTTATCTTCTCTTTTATAGTAAGTTGACTAAAGTATCAAATAATTGATCAAAATATTTTTTTTTAAATAATAAATTTGTTAAAAATAAAAAAAATCTTCAGTAAGCAAAAAAATTAAGCGCTCCTGCATTATATACGGTCGATTTTTTGACGGTAGGGTTGGGATGACTTGCTTGAGGTAGATAAAAAAAAAAGTGGTTGATTACTGGATTGGTTCTCGCATCTCTGTACCCAAAAGGATGGGCGAGTTCAGTTTGAGTGTTTATCGATCGGGTGGTTCTATATGCTTTGGGTGGTGAGATGAAGTGTAACACAGTCTGGTCAGCGCATTAGTTTTGCGTACAAAGAGCCATATATTTGAATCATGTCACTTTCATGTGAATACGATAACCTTCTCCGTGGGAGAAAATAATATTTTATGAGTGAAAGTATTTCACAATATTTTATTTTTTCTATCCTCGAATATCCAACCAAGGGCGGATCCACATTGCAAATATATGGTCTCAATATGTGAATATGTCCTATCATATATATGTATTTGGAAATTCATCATATATCTATAAAATATTATGTGAACGTATTATTTATTATTTTACATTAATTTAATATTATTATAAAAATTATAAACTTCAAATTTTAAATTCATATTTGATAGCAATCCCCACCAACCGCACCCTAAATGGAGCACACAATATAATGTAAAGGAGAAGGGTATTCCCCAACAAGAAGGGATGGAGATGGGATATGTCATTTTCTATCATAAATTAGTAGTGAAAGAAACATCTATCTTCAACCCTTTAATTTTGGTCCACAATAAAACTAATTTCTTGAATTTAGTATATATATATACACACACACTTATCATTAAAAGATGTGATATAGTAAATGACTCTATTTTTTTCTTTAATAAGAGGTCTCGAATTCGACTTCTAGCATGTGGTGGACCTAGCTTATAGTTTCTGAACTCCCTCCAGAGAAAAACTATATTGTTTATACATGATTAAAATTAATTTTTTATGTATATATAGTAGATGTCGAATTCCCTTCGAGTAATTAATTAGTATACTCAGTTCTTCGGATTTTGAACTCCCTTAGTGAAAATTCTGGCTCCATCACTGAACCATGAATATAGAAAAATTCAACAAGTGTTTTCCTCCAATGAATCGCAATGTAATGCGAATCCAAAATAATCAAGGTCCAATACAGATATAGAACGCCAGAGGAAAAAACAAACAAACAAAAAAATATACGCACCTTATTGTTCGTATATACATGAAGCTTATACTCCTCTACCTCTTCTTTATCTTTTCCTTCTATTTTTTTGTAATATTTTCTTAGTTATCCATTCACCAAACATTTGCTAATACATAAGAATTGAGAAAATAAACAAGAAAAAAAAAGTTCATTCGAAGCTGTATTTCATTTTCCAATTTATTTCAGAGGTCCCATCATTCTTTTTTCTAAAACAATGAAAATTGTACTTTTGAAAAAAAAAAAAGGAAAGGAAAGATGTATTTTTTCATATTTTTTATGTGTCATTTTTTTATTTGACACGATATTTAAGAAAAAAAAAATATTTTGAAATTTGTAATCCAATTTAAGAAAATTTTGGGCCTCCACAATGATGTGGCCTAAAGCAATTAATTGGGCCGCTTTACCATGGGCCTGCCCTAAATTTGAATTATAAGAGTCAAACTCACTAATTTTCTATATAAATTAATACTCTCATGTCGTATTTTATGTGACATCTTTTAATTTGGCATAGTATTTAAGAAAAAGAGGAAGACTTTTATAATTTGTAGTCTAAAATTATTCTTAGATATTTGTGTGACTGGGAATAATTTCATTAAGGGTAAAACAGAAATTTAAAGTTAAAATATTTCCAATTAGAGTAAGATGACATACTTTGTAGGACGAATTAAAAAAGAAAAGGTGCCACATAAAATGGGACGGAGGAAGCATTACTGAATTGAATAGATATTGTTGCATCTTTATAGCATCTTTGGAAGTCATTTGGAGAAGGTTTGATGTGGTTTGAGTAAAAATTAAAAAGTACAAAAAAATCAAAAGCACCTGAAAATAAGCCAATCCAAACACTCACTAAGAGTTTGATAGTTTTGGTGATTTTATATGGGTGTATCTCTCTCAGTATATCCATATATATCTCATTATATACATGTATCTCATGTATATGTTTGCATATTGTTAAGATTTATTTGTGATATACACTGCACTCATATATATGATATACTGTATCGTAAGTATTGTTTATTGAAAGTGTGAAAGCAATATACCAATTGGAGCTTGATGAACAAATAATATAGATCTTATGTGTGATAAACGTATCGTATAGAGCTTGATGTATAACAAGATTATTGAGAGTATAATAGGAAAAAAAAAATTGACCTATCTTGATTTGTCAAAAATAACAAGCTAAAGTGAAATCAAATTAAAAATTATTTTAGAAGTCGGAGGGAGTATTAGATTTGAATTAACAATTGTAAAATTCTTGAAAGTGGACTTCCTTCCTTCACTAATTTAACACAACAACAACATTACCCCAATGCCTCAAAGGGCTCCCGCCTATTGTGGGGTAAGAGGGGTCGGATGTATGCAGCCTAACCCCTATGTTTAAAAACATAGCGCGACTATTTCCGGATGACCCATGATGCCTTCCTTCACTAATTTAAAATTAACAAATACTAAGTTGGTTTAAGCCGAAAGCAGCCTACTTTTTCAATCTCGTCATTGCTTACCTCACTTTTGGAATTTTAAATTTTTAATACTTAATATTCAATGATCAAGTTAAATTTTTTTATCCTAACTTTTCGTATAGCTAAGTTGCTCAGGCTCTTCAAAATTTTTTATAGCTAAGTTGCTCGGACTCTTCAAAATTTTTGCTATTCTCGTGTCGAATGATAGATTATATATATAATCATACATGAAGAATGGAAATATATTACATTGTAAAGCAATTTATTATTGAAAACTAAAGGTCCTATT
>JAABOM020000096.1:971782-983573 GCA_011800125.2 Solanum clarkiae
CTGGGGGGATTAGGGTTCGAGGTAGAGTAAAAAAATTTAAATTTACAAAGTTTGAATTTTTCGTAAAATAATTTTTAAATTTTTTTTATGGGGCTGAGAGTGGGGGTGGGGGGAGGCTGGGGGATGAAGGTACGAGATGGAGTAAAAAATTTAAATTTTAAAAATTTAAATTTTTCATAAAATAAATTTATTTTGGCCAATCACAAATATTTCTTTACTTTTTTTTTAACTATAAATAAGTGAAATAATGTTAGATGATGTGACCTTTTTTAAAAAAAAAATATAAATAGGTGAAATAAGTTTATGACGTGGCATAATGTGATTGGACATAAAATCCATGTCATAGAGAGTGTATTTCACGCACATGAACTGCTGCTCAAGCAAGCGACAGATCGACATGCCTATCTGGACAATTTGAGAATATATCCAAATTTTTTTATGGTTTTTTAATTATAATTTATTTATCTTATTTTTAGTGTTAAAAATACTACAAATCGTGATAATTAAAGCTGCTCAAGTAGGCAGATCGACATACTTGCTTGCAACTTGAGGGTATATCCATAAAAACTTCTGTTGTAATTTATTTGTCTTATTTTTAGTGTTAAAAAATACTACTAATCATGATAATTAATGACTTAAAATATTTCTAAAGAACATGTTACATCACAATATTAATAATTTAAAACATTTAAAAATCATGTTAAAATTTTAATTAACTTTCTAAATTCTATCTATATAACTTAAATTAACGGATATTGAGCACGCGCTAGCACGGACACCGATATCTAGTTGTAACAGAAAAACCAGATTCTTGTTAGCAATTATTTATGGACAAAAACATGAAAAATATGAAAACTCATCTTATTTGTACTCTTCTTGAGGTAGAATTTGAAGAAAAATATAACACACTCATTATTTCACTCGAGGTATAACAACAATGTTATTATTCACAGAAATCAATGTCATAAGACATATCAATAGTTTTCTATTCTAAATCAAAAGAAAGTGAAAAATTATCTAAATACTAGACATAAGAAAGCGGGGAATAAACGCTGAAAATTTACTCGAAAATATCTCAGTTATCAAAAGTAAAAAAGGCTAATATAATTGATACAATACAACTCCAAATGAGAAAATATAATTTAGGATCACCAAAGATCCCCAAGACTAATCTTATCATACCCCAACACAAATTGAAAATACAGTAAATTTCTAATTCAGTACACAAAATCACCTTAAACTTACACTTACCGTCTTCTCTTTTGTGATTTTGGAGGTTTGAGGACACTCCAGTCCAGTCTATGTGGCGTTTTGGATTTCTGGTTATTACTAGGTGATGAGGATGGATCGTCCAGGACTCTCTTATGTGATTTCTTTGAATACTGTGCCTCTGAGGATGTATCGTCTTGTTTCCATTTAAGATCTTCGCTAGGATCATCATATGAGTCGTCCAGATCAGGGTTCTCCAACCCACATTGTGATGTACCATTTTCTCTGTGGCAACGAATAGTAAGTAGTTACAGAGCTGTAAGAATTTCAGTCATCTATGGCTTAGCAAATCAGTTGGCAGTCAGAAGATCTTCGGTGTAAATAACAACCGAACTCCACAACTCGACTCAAAAGACCAGTGAAATGCCTAAACAAGATATTCAATGTATGTAGGACTCAAAAATTATTGAAATGCACCCAATCTAACATACTTCCTCCGTCATTTATGTGTCAATGTTTGGCTTAGTGTGGAGTTCAGAAAGAAGGAAGACTTTTGAAACTTATGGTCTAAACAAGCCCGTAGAGATTTGTGCGGCTATAAATCCTCTCATAAAGGTATAGTGAGAAGTACCTTTCTTTTTGGGACGGACTGAAAAGAAAAATGTTGCCATATAGAATGGGACAACGGGAGTAAAATATATTGCAATCAAGAAAGTCCAATGCAATCATTGGGACAATCTCTTAAGACTTTTTGGACCATTTGATTTATAAATTGTGTTGATCCTTTTACATGTAATCGGATTTCTTCATGAAATCTTTAATACTTTACTGTAGAGATCTTACCGAAAATATCACCAATTATCATCTCTATGATACCAAAGGCGTCAGTAAGGACTTTCAAAATATTCATCTCAACAATACACTAGGAAGAAGTAAAGCTTTTACTTATCAATGAAATAGATTTGAAACAATAAAGCCAAGATGGTGTATACTAGGAGTAATGCGCCACAAGCTTAGTGCACAACAATAATGCGCAAAATAGAAAAGGATACAATGAAAACCTTAAGCATCAAACTGACCTTTTAGTACTTAGTTCACTCGTCTCCGAAGAACAAGCAGCAGAAGCAGAACCTTGGGAACGTGGCTTTGAAGCTTCTTCACTCAATTTCTACCAAGACAAGTTTTTCGTGAGACATGATTACAAACCACAGGAGAAAAGGAACAGAACAGACTTCATAACGTATTTTAGGTCACACAAACCATATACTCACATCAATGGAAGGATTAAAACCTTGAAAAGACATGCGACCCTTTATAGCCCCAGGGTGGGGATCCCCTTCCATAATGACAACACTGAATGCGAAAAGGAAATAAGGAAAACTCTGAGGAAAAAGTATTTGTATAAAACAATGGCAAATATGGAATTAATGTAATAAGTAGTCCTTCCAACTAAGAACTCCAGCCTCTCCCCTCGTCACCCTCCCCTCAAAACCTATAAATGACAAGATGAACTAATTTTTGTAGTGACACAGTAGTCAATATTTAATATGAACCACGGCACAATCACACAGTACGTGAAATACATTCCGTTAAGCTTCAAATTTGAAAAAAAGATTATCCTAAAACAGATTTCACAAAAAATTGCACCCCCCATCCCAATTTAAGAAAGTAAGAGAAACTTTTGAATATTGTGGGATCTTAAATTAAAGATGTGTATAGTCCTTTGAATCGCATGGTCTTACACTTTCCATGTCGAATGTTGGAATTGGAGAACTTATCAAATATAAAATGAGACACTCTTTTTAGGATAGACCAGAAAGGATAGTAAGACACTTAAATTGGAACATCAGCTCAAAACATTCTTTTTCTAGGATAGCCTTCTTTCTTCTCTCTATTTTCTTTATTACCGTATCAAATTCCTCATATATTAAAGCTGGCATATGGTAAGACTTAGACAACTTTCAACACAGAACGATCCCCCGTTAAAAGATTCCAGAAGGTAAATAATGCCTTTTAAAAGCACAATTCTGGTCATATTTCCATAGTTCAATGCATACAACCTTTAATACTAATCCAACTAAAGTTACAACTCAAATCTCAACACTTCTAAATATCCTAGACAAAATCTCATCAATTATAAAACAAAATCGAAAATTGAAGAGAAAAGTTACCATCTTTTGGGAGCATTAGAGGAGGGGAAGTTTCCATCAGGTATCACTTCTTCTTCTTTCTTAGGCTTTCCCTCTCTCAAAGCTGCCCTTTGCATAAACTGCAATTACAAAAACATCAAACTCCTTTAGACGAGGCGCTCCCATATACTCGGTGTGTCAGCTATATGAACGCTTTGTAGACATTCTGCTCTACTCAGAGAATTCATCAACGCTAGATCATTTTTGAAGAATTAACCTAAATAGCTATTCACCCAACCACTCAAAACTTAAAAATAGCAGGCACATGTATATTATATGTATAATCCATGTATAATAAGCATATAATCAGTGTATAATTTATGTATTCACTTAAGAAGCATAAAACAGTGAATCCTACAGACTATTTGTGAAAAAATCCCATCTTTTAAAAGCTGACAATAAATTACAACAATCCTCTTCCTTAAATTAGGGGTTGGGACCAACTATGCTCAGAAAAACTCCCATATATAGTGTTAGCAAAAACCTTCAAATAAACCGAAAAATTTACAAAAGGGATAAATACCAAATTGAAAAAAAATTGTGTAAGAACCAAAAATCCTCAAAACCCAGTTCAAAAATTTCTTTTTATTGAATTAACAGAGAGAGTAAAGGCACCAAATTGAACTTTTTCATATTTTTACCTTCAAGTTCCTCAAGGTACCGGATAGTTCACGCTTGGCCATTCTGAACTTTAGAACAAATTCTGGGGCCACACAACAAAACTGAAGTTACTTCTATTTACTTGTTATTCTTGATTTTCCGGCAGGGTGACGGCGCCGGCTCTGGCCTCGAGCAAACTTGAACCGAAGAGATTTTTCAGGGAGTTAAAATAACAGATTTGCCCCTAATTCTAATGGGAGTAGGGTTCATAATTGGGCCTGCATGATGGTTTGCACAAATAGCCTATTGGAACTATTTAATATTTAGTCGGATGAAATTAATGATTTCACCAACTCAAATAAAATATTTTCCAATGGAGGAAGATATTTTCTAATCTAACTTATTTTCTTTAAATCTAAAGAAAATAACTTCTTTTCAAATATTAAACAAAATATTTTTCAAGACTTTCATCAAACCTGAAATTACAATATCTTTTTTTTTTTTACCTCATCTCTATCATGACCCCCTCACATTTCCAAAAAAATTCAAAAATAAAAATAAAAATAAAAATAAAATTTATTTTTGAATAATATTTAACATTTTGAAATTTTCATTATTCTTATTCCACCCCTACCCCAATCCAACTATCACAAAAAAAAAAAAAAAAAAAAAAAAATTAAAAAAATTATTTTTTAAAAAAGTATTTATGCCCCTCCCTCTGGTGGGCCATTGTGTACCCATAAAGTAAATATAGAAACCTCCTCCCAATAAAAAATTATTATAATTAATTTTGAAGAATAATTCAAATTTTAAAAATTTTATTTTTTTTACTCCATCACTATCTTACCCCCCCCCCCCTCAGCACCTTCCCCCCCTACACACACACACATACAAAATGAAAGAACTTTAAATTTTAGTTTTGAAAATATTTCAAATTTACAAAATTTCATAGCTTTTCCCTAACCCTTTCCTCGTGTTGGCACTCCCACCTCTACACCCACAAAAATAAAATAAAACTTTACTTTTGAAAAATATTTTAAATTTTAAAAATTTTCTCTTTTTTATCCACCCCCCCCCCCAAAAAAAAAAAATTAAAAATATTTTTTTAAAACGAAATTATTTGAAAGTTAGATGTCTATAGTTGGGTGTAATCGAATTTCGATCTGAAAATCGGGGTCAAGTCTAAATTTAAAAGTCAAATTATGGGTCAAAAATTGAGTTGGCTCTTGCATCAGATGTCGGAGCAGGTATCGAATAATTGATTACTGGAACTGATTTTCATGTCAAAAAATATTTTTCTAAAAAATATTTCTAGTATCTAGGCAAAAATAAATAATTCCTTCATTCCCTAATCAAATAATAGAAAATATTTTCTTTCATATCAAATACACCCATATTGTAAAATTCTCTCATTCTTTTAGCTTGTCACATATATGTATACTAGAAGCAGATTGCATGACTACTTAACTCGAAGTATAATTCATGTTCCCAAAAATTCAAAAATTGGTGTATACTTGAAAATATTTTAAAATCAGATTTTCTAAATTTGGTTAAATTTTATGGTCAAAATAAATTTTAAAAATTTATTCATAGTGACTATATGTATTTGTTAGAAAGTTTCTCTTTTTCTCTTTTTAAATCTTTTTCCTTTTTTGATTTTTCTTTTAACTTTTTTTTTTCACTACTATTCAGACAATCATGGATTTTATCAATATTTTGAAAATTTCAATGGGTCAAATGTAAATTTTGTCTCACCTTATAAACAAACTTGTGTATTCCCAAACACTTAGAAATCACGTCTCCTCCCTTTTCTCTATCTTTTTTTCCCCCAAGGGCTTTTCCCCGATTTAAACTCTTCAAAATTTCTTAAAACTCACAACAGACAGACACAATACAGCTCACACAGGAAGATCTGTATAGGACCTATAGCCCGTGGAAAGCGTCAATTATCATCAAAGTGTTTGGGAGGAAATTCCCACACACATCCCTAAGAAACAAGCTAAGCGAGCTATGGGACCCAAGCGAACCCATGATTCTCATTGACTTGGGGAGTGATTACCATATAGCTAAGTTCAATTTGGAAGAAAACGCGAACAAGGTTCTTCATGATGGCCCATGGTTCATCGCCGGGAACTTTGTCTCTTTCCGAAAATGAGAACCAAATTTTGTTCCCCAAGAATCTATGATCACTCACACGGCTATATGGGCCAGATTACCCTAACTCCCAACTGAATTCTATGATAAACATATCTTAGAAAAGGTGGGAGAAAAATTGGGAATACTGTTGAAAATAGACGCTTGTACCTCATCTACTCTCAGGGGAAGGTATGCTAGAATATGTATTCAAGTTCCCTTGAACGTTCCAGTCAAAAGAGAAGTCACTATAGGCACCATAAGCAAAAAGTTATTTACGAGGGAGATGGAATCCTAGGCCTGATTTGTGGCAAACTTGGCCATACCAATGCTCTATGCGGTTCCCAGCGCCAAGAGAAAGAAGTCAAAGAAAATATCAGAGCTACTGCAGCTCAGGTCGAACAAAAGGAGAAATGGGAAGTTGTTCAATTCCCAAGGAGGAACTCCGGCAAGGGAAAGGGCAAAGCCCCATGGGAACGACAAGAGCAGATATGCATGGAGGGTGGGAGTGGGCCAACTCACTTCTGGGGCCAAAATTCTAGCGGCCAGGACAACCCCACCACGAGGGTAAGCCCAACATTCCTCTTGAAGGCCCAATTCATGAGAAGATCTCAAACTCTAAAGTCAACCACAAATCCGTTTCCACAGATGGGAAAGGAAAGTACACTTGACATCAGACAAAGGGCCCCACTGCTTAGGGAATTAAAACTGCTAATAACCCTTTTGGAGTTTTAATGCCCATGCAAGGAAAAAAGTTGACCCTCAATCCCAAGAATATCTATCAAAATCAAGATAGATATGGAATTAATGTGGAAGTAAATGAAGCTACCAAAATGGGAGTTAATGTCGAGAAACCTCACTATGGTCATAAAAAATACAACCAAAATAAATCTCCACTATCTTCTCCGATTCAAGGTGTTTACTACTCGAGGAGCATAATCATCACAACTCTCAGGATGATATGACTACAGAAGTCGCATCAATGGGTATTAACTTCCATAGGGAAGGGAAAACCCCTTTAAATGAAGGCTATACCTCCATGAGGAACCCCAAATCTTTCATCAATGCCTTCAAACAACCACACTCCTCCACCACAAGTCCTAACCCCTCTTATTCTCTGATCAGCCCTGTTACCTCCAAACCACCAGGCCACGTCCTGGCTAGAAGTAACCTTGCGCAACCGACAACTCTCTCTCCAAGTAATGGTCGACAACAAGCCGGTTGTTCTTCTCATCCAGAACCCAGCCTACCTGGCTCAAGTAGTCAAGGAGGGCCTGGATCATGCCATCGAGGAACTGGGGAATCAATTTTGGATGGAAACACTAAGGAGCAACCACCTGTTGGACAATATCAACATAACATCAATGCAGGATTTGGGGAGCCTGATGACCAAACTTTTAAAAACTTACCTTTTTTCCTCTCTTTCCCTTACCTACCCAGCAACCAGACCCTCAACTTTGTGACGATGATAACCCCAGCGACTGCGAATCCCAACTGTTAAGATCAAGAAGTCAGAAAGAGCCAAAACCCACCTCAGGAAGTGTAAAGCTCAATCTAAGAAATCTTAAAGCAAAGCAACCAAGAAGTGAAGGAAATATTGGTAAACCTAGGAGACTTCTTTCTAGAGGAATGCATTCTGGAAAAAATGTGGATCAAAGAGCTGGTGGAAGACTCGGCCTCACTTATGCTAGTGCACTACCCGAAGCTCATTCAGACATGCAACCTGAGTATCTAGAATAAGTTGGGCATGACCCCAACTGCTATAGCTCTGACTCTGATCAAATGGATAGGAAAAGGAAAGGGAGTGGTGGATTGGGACATGAACACCCTCTGTCTCTTCACATGACTAGGTTCATCATTTAGAACACTAGAGGGGCAAACAATGCCACCTTTAGAAGGAATTGTGAAGCAATGGTTCGTGAATACAATCCTGCAATGTTAGTTCTGTTGGAGACAAAAATAATGAAGCACAAGCACCTCACTAAAATGCTTAAGTTTGATGCCCAGCTGCAGTCAGCTGCTAAAGGTTATTCTGGTGGAATTGTGGTGATGTGGAAGGAGGATCTTCTCAATCTTGACAAACATCTCCATATCTCAACAAGGTATTCATGTTCGAATTAAGGTATGCCCTAACTCTCTTTCTTAGTTGTTCTCAGCTATTTATGCTAGGCCTGATGTTGAAAAAAGAAAGAAGCTTTGGGAAAAGGCTATTTCTATCAATCAGAAGTACCCCATGAGTTGGCTTTTGGGAGGGGATTTCAATGAAGTCCTCAATGCTGGGGAAAAACTGGGGGGTAATAGCATTAGCAATGCTAGATGTAAAGCTTTTTGGTCTTGTCTCCAAAACTGTAGCTTGATTGATTTGGGATTTAGGGGGCTCATATATACCTGGACTAATAAAAGGTATAGGAACCAATCCCAATTGATATTTGAGAGACTTGATTGATGCTTAGCAAATGACTCTTGGATTAAGACCTTCCCTGAAGCTCTTGTCACTCACCTTCGTAGAATCAAGTCAGATCACTGTCCTCTGCTAGTTGACCTTCACTCAACCCAACGTAGTGGCAATGCTAAACCCTTCCGTATGGAGCCCATATGGTGCTCCCACCTTGACTTGAAAAACTTGGTAAATGGAGTCTTCTTGGGCAATCAAGACCTGTTACACACTATCAGAAGCTTCCAAGATGAATGCAGATCTTGGAACAAGAACACCTTTGGTAACCAGTTCAAACAACTTAAGCAAATTAGGGCTAGACTGGGAGGCATTCAAAGGTTGATAACTAATATTACAGTAGTTTTCTTCATAATCTTGGGAGTGAGTTGATGGATCAGTATGATTTCCTCCTTAGGGCTGAACAAGACTTTTGGCTCACCAAGTTAAGGATTAACTGGTTGGCTGAGGGGGATGCTAACATCAAATTTTATCATAATGCCACTCTAGTGAGAAGAAGAAGAAACATGATCATGAACTTTGAGGATAACCATGGAAATGTCTATTCAAATCAGACATACATCCTTAGTCATACCTTTACTTTTTTTAAGAGTTTGTACCAAACTGAGCACTCTTGCTCCATGAGATCTACCCCTGTTTCTCCTCTGCTGCCTGGGCTGATTTCTGATGATCTTACCTCTACCCTTAACTCCCCTCTGAGAGACAGTGAGATCATCCAAGCCCTTAAGTCCTTCAAGCCTATAAAGACCCCTGGTCCTGATAGGTTACACCACCTGCTTTATCAAAAGTACTGGGACATTCTGGGGCCCAAAACTATTGATTTTTGCAAGGAGGTTTTCAATAACTCTATCATGCCCGCTCAAGCAAACAAGACCCTTATCTGCCTCATTCCTAAAGGTCCTCACAGTGGTAACCTGAGGAATTTTAGACCAATTGGTCTTTGTAACACCATCTACAAACTGGTCACTAAGATCATTGTTAATAGGATAAAGCCTTTTCTTCCTCACATTATCAATCTCATTCAGGCCAGCTTCCTAGCCAATAGAAGGGCATCAAACAATGCCATCATTTTCCAAGAATGCATCTCTTACTTTGGGAAAATGAAAGGCAAGAAAGCTGGCATGATCCTTAAGATTGACTTTGAAAAAGCCTTTGATAGACTAGAATGGTCCTTCATCAGAAAGACCCTCCATCACTTAAAGTTCCCTCCTAAGCTAGTAAACCTGCTTATGTCCTGTGTTAGCACTAGTAGCATTGAGTTACTAGTCAATAGGAGGAGAACTGACTCTTTTCCACAAGAAACCTATTAATGTTGACTTTCAATTTTTCATTGACAACCTGAGGTAAAAACTTGCAGGGTAGAAACGTGGCATGCTTAATATGGCAGCGAAGGTTGTTTTGGCCAAATCAAGCATGAAAAACATGTCCTCTCATATTATGAGCTACATCAAAATCCCTGAAAGAATTACCAAAAGTATTGATAAAGTGATTAGGGACTTTGTTTCGGGTAGCACTGATGAAAAAAGGAAAATACATCTGGTCAAGTGGGATACTGTCACTTGTAGCAAAGACCAGAGGGGTTTGGGCCTGCAGAAATCAGCTACTAAAAATAGGGCAACTTCGGCTGGTCTGGCTTGGAGAATCATTGAATACCCTGGTAATCGGTGGGCAAGAATCCTTCTTGACAAATATAGGATCAATCCCATCACAAGTCCTACTAGTAGGTTGGTCTCTAGAACTTGGAGAAACATCCATCAAGGATGGAAAACACTGCCATAGCCTCCAAATGGGTCATATACAAAGGAAACAACACCAGTATATTTGAAAACTCTCCACCAATTAGGAGTTGTATTTAGGGGCCCCTCCTTGAGCATGAAACAAAGCTCAGAATTGTTGATGTGTATATTAATGGACTGTGACATTTACATAGCCTCTCTATTGCCCTACCTACCACCCTTCAGGAGATTATAAGAGACCATCCTATGGTCTTCAATGTAAACAAGGAGGACAAGAGGATTTGGGGATTATCCACTAATGGTAAATTCAAGCTTGCAACAGCCTACAGGCTTTTAGCAAACAAGGGGCAAATGAATGATAACAATGAAAAAGATTTTGCTAGGATATGGAAAGAAAATGTGCCAAATAGGATAAAAATCTTCCTTTGGTCTCTCCTCCATGAGTGTCTACCCACAAACAGCCTTCTCAAAGACAGAGGAATACATGTAGACCCTAAATGCAAAGTCTATGATCACCCTTCTAAAGATATCCACCACACCTTTTTTGAGTGTATCATCGCTCGTAGGTTCTGGGATAGTGTCAAACAAAGAAATGCTAATTCTACCATTCCTTGTGCTAATTCCATGATAATCACAGGGTGGAGTGATTATTGGGCAAGCATTATTGCAGCTAACTATGCCCATGGTTTGAAATGGGACTGCTTCCTGCCTTACTGCCTTTGGAATATATGGAAAAATAGGAATAGAAACACCTTTGACAACACCAAGGGGGACCTAAACTATGATACTGTACTGGGCCAGGCCATGGAATTCATTCATGTGATAAAACCCAAATAAAGCTCCAGATCCATCAGCTTAACTGTGCAGGTAAAGTGGGAACCCCCAGACCTTGACATGGTTAAACTGAACATTGACGGAGCAGTTCGAAGAGGGCTTGGACCAGCTGGCATAGGTGGCGTGTTTCGTGACCATCTGGGTTATTGGAATCTTGGCTTCAACCAACCCATTGCCCAGGCAACTCCTTTTGAGGCTGACCTAAGGAGTCTGCTGAAGGGTCTTCAAATGACTGCTAATCATTCCTTATCCCCTCTCCTGATTAATACAGATTCGCAAGAACTCGTTAATATAATTCATAATGGTAGCCTAACCTATGAAAATGTCATCTCTGAATGCAGATGCTTGATGGACAGGTTGGACAGGGTTCAACTCCAACACATATTTACGGAACAAAATTAGGTGGCACACATTTTGGCGAAGGAAGCAATTGGAAGATCCAATTAGGAAATACTACTATTTTTGTAACCCCGCCCCCATGTGTAAGGCCTATATGGCAATCGAATTTTATGTGTACCTCTTATGCACGAACAATTAAACAGTGTATTTTGTCATCCTCGGACCGGAATATGGTCAATATGCAAACTATGGCCAATAATAGTAGCAAAAGCATGTATGTAATGCCCCTTGCATAATTA